>JBBPBX010067095.1:0-19495 GCA_038048925.1 Garcialebias charrua
GAAGTGTTTTAGACAGCAGAAATCTAAAGTGGAAGAAGAGAAACAAAAGGAAGGCTTATGAAAATATAAAATGAAAATATAAGTCTGCACGGCATATATGAGTGGCAAATTGAGAAGGTAACTGGTAATAACCCCTACCAATGGCAAGAGAGAGCTGGAATGAAAGACAACACAGAGGCCATGATCATGGCAGCACAAGATCAATAAAGGCTGGGATCTACTACACTAGACATTACACAAGATTGTGCAAAGATGTCACTGAGACAGAGCAGCACATCACTGCTTGCTCTTCTCAAGGGCGGATGTCTCATCTCGGTCTCCGCTTTGCTTTTGCTTTGTCTTCTCTGTGAAACTGTCTGAGAGCCTCTCTTCTACAAAATCTTCTGAATCATAACTATGGACTTCAATTTGGTCAGTTGGTCCCTCAACACAACTGATAACATTTCTTCAAAGAGAAGACAGGCTGTAGGCAAGCTGATTTGCCCTGTTGGCATGCACACAGTTGGATATCTCATCGACTTGGAAGACTTGATGACGTGTCTATCTCTGCTGTCATCTGTGGATCTTAAAGATGCATATTTAAGTGGATTTGTGATAACTGGTTCCTGCTTTTTGGATTTGGCTGGTTCCTGGTCTTTCAACACACAAGGAAGACGTCGGCAGCAAATCTGGACCTGGTCAAGCTGCCTGTCTTACATGATGGCTTGGTTCATGTCTCGAAAACCCAGACTTTTGGCTGAATGGATTACATCTCGGGGATTTTCTGAGACATGTTCCATTGGTATGGTCATTTTTAATTTGGACATTTCGGAAGCGAGTGGACCGACACATTCTGAAGGTAGATGTCATTAAAGTTCTGCCTATTCCCAAAACAGTCGTGTTTATCTGACATTAGGCTCCCTGACTGGCCTTGACAGACCGTCTTATCTCAACACGCCTGCAGAAGTTTTGTAAACCTGACGCTCTCACCCTCCCAATCCTTCTACTGAGGAATTCCACTGACTTTTCAGAGGAGCCCAGCTGAATAAACATTCTGTCATCATTTCAGGACTCTGGATTTGCCTCTGGCCGTCCTCGGCATGCCCCCCCCGCCCCCTCTCTGCGTAATGTCGGCGTCATTATGTGCTTGTGCGCAAGATTTTTTTTTCATTACCACATTTTTGACCTTCAAGAGAGGTCAAAAATGTGTTGGGAATTTTTTTTAAATCTCCAAACCCAATGTGTAATTTTTTTCACCACTTTTATTGTCTGTCCAACAGATCTCACTTGTAAATGAGTCTTCGAGGCTCAATGTGACTTATCTGTTTAAATAAAGGTTGAATGAATGTAAGCAGGCACAGCATACATAGAACCAACATCGTGCATCTTACATCCTGTTATGATGTAAGATGCTAGCACGGAAAGCATATATGGAACCGAGTGGCTGGAATATCGTATATCAGTGACCAGTGCTGGGCAGCGCTTTTTTTTTTTTTTTTCCATTTATAGATGGCCTCCCTTCACACCTTATAGCCATCCTCTCACTCCAATATGTATTTTTTTTTTTAATAGAGAGAAAGAAAGAAAAGAGAAAGTGAGACAACAAAACAACAATTGTCCACAGAAAGAGCACAAGGCAAACACACCAAACCTCCGTCCACAATCCTGCAAAGCACATGACAGAACACAACAACGAAACATACAAGCATAAAGACTGATAATATTCATGACCTTGCAATAGATTTCTATAAATACACATACCCATACCTACAAATATATATACAATATACATACATATATATTTATATTCATTTATATACCCATCTACATACATCTACTATACATCCCTGTATCCATTTGTGTGTGGTTGTGAGCATGCATAAGTGAATAAGGTTCCTCCAATAGAACATTTAGTAGCGACTGTGAAGCATCAGAGACCCGTCCCCCCAAAGCCCGAGACAGACGAAGGGGCGATCAAAGCCCAAGACCCCAGGAAGGACCCCGAGCCCAGAGTCCCCAGGACCACCCGAACAGGACGAGCCACTCGTCCACTCCCCAGATCCGACCAAGTGGAAGAACCGGACGAACCCCACCAGGGACCACACACAATGACCCCCCGGGGTCAACAGCGACAATACACAGGCCCCCGCCGGAGCCCGCTGCACCGACGTAGCCCCAGGGCCGGTCACCGAGGCTCGGGCACCGGGGACGCCCATCCCTCAGGTCCAGACCTGACAGGACCAGAGGACCCGAGCCCCACCAGGCAGCCACCAGGCCGAGCCGACAAACGCCCAAGCGCCCAGCCCCAGTTCCGCTATTTCTAAAGCACTTATTGATTTATTTAGGTCCGCAATTTCAAAAGCACTTATGTATTAGCAATGCTAGCGGACGCTAATGCTAACACGCTAACCGCCATTTTGAACAGGGCAAATGGCGAAATACTTTTTTAAATCCAGCAGATTTGACCATTTGAACCGGTTAAGCTCAGAAAAACCTTGTGCTATAAAGTCAGCTAAGAAATATATTTTTTCTCAGCAAAGAAATAATTGTTTTTACCGTGTTTTCATGGAAAGTCCTTATCTTCTGTGGCCGTCGCGGCCGCCATTTTGAAGAGGGCAAATGGCGAAATACTTTTTAAAATCCAGACGCGTCGCGTAGGCCGCTGAGAAACATCCATAAGTTCACCCTCCATGTTAAAAACTCTTCGTCTGACTCTTCGAAAACAAGCAATAAGGCTGCAGAGTAACACACTGGCTGCTAACTGAGAGCGCTCGCTCTAGCAAAGAGACTGTGAGGGGACGCTTTTTTGTCACGGACCACATCCGGCGCTGACAGGATATGGTCTGTTAGCAGTCGTCCGGGCCTGTAAATACGTTTTTTCGTTTTTACTGATAGATAATTAGTTATTATCGGTACTGCATTTTAAATAAAAATAGCGCAAATCCGCTTATGAATTATAAAAGTTAGTCAAACCGCTGTTATGCTGACAAAAACGTTAGGTCCGCTGTAAGCGGATTAGCGGATTAGCGGATTAGCGCATTAGCGCTACCCAGCGGTCATATGCCCACCTTTGTCAGTGACAAGTATGGACTAGAGATCCCACAGTCAAAATGTGAGACTCAACCAAGAGTGGTAGAGAATGACAGAGCTAAGATACTGTGAGAATTTCAGATCCAGTCTGACAAACAGGTGATGGCTAACCAACCTGCCATTGTACTGGTTGAAAAGCTACAAAATAAGGCAGTAGTGATAAATGTTAGCAATCCCAAGTGAATATAACATCCACTCTGTCTCTGCCTCTGTGCTGCATGCCACCATCCTCCTGTTTTCAGTTATACAGAAGCCCCAATTCTCTGAGCACCGATGAAATACCCACTCAAGTTCATTACCTATGCAGAAGTCCAACCTGAGCCTGCCATGCTGACATCTCTAAAGTCTCTGAAGGGGTTCTGCTGCACTCTGATGCTTCATTGCAAGTTCAGCCTCTGGGTCTATACCTCGCACCCACTTTCAGCCCTCACAATGTAAGACCTTTCTGCAGCTTTCAGTCTCTGAGAGGGTTGCCTTGCCACCACCTTCATCCTCCAAGTGGATTGATGCCTCGTCTCAGTTCCAGACTTCTGAGAGCATTAGCATCTCAACTCAGTTCCACATCTCCCCACTGTGTGGCTCCAAGAAGACATATCTCCACCTTCAGTTGCTGGAAGGGTGTTCTCTGTCATATAAAGTATTTGGTAGGATGCCTTTAATTTATCTTTCTCTAAAGGGTTCTGGGAGGTTGCTTTTTCAGCTCTGAGTCCCTAAGAGTCTTCCAGAGATCAGTTCTTAATCCTTAGTCAATGAGGGTCTCAAGTTTCCAATCGTCTCCAAGTCTTCAGTTCCCACGAGCTTCACATCTCTGGCCTTGAGAGCCATGAGGCTGGCACCTCTCCACCTGGCCTGGTCTGCCCAGGCCTTTGCCACCTCTCCCACATGTGACTCCAATTCGAAAAGGGGTCGAAGACAATGCCTCTCCTATGCCCGATCCTTAGTCTGAGAAGATTAGTGGATGCTATAGCATAATGATACCAAGCATACATTATTGAAAGACAATGACACTTTACCTGTTCTTGGGTTGTAGAAGTCTCCTTCATTGACAAAGATTTTGTCAAAGACTATGGTTCCAGATCTGTCCATGGGAAGAGTAAGGGCAGCAGAAAAAGACAGCCTGGGTACATGAGCATCAGCACCAGGGAGACCTGAAAATATTCACACATGCAAACACACACAAACAGAATGAAAACTGCCTTTGTAGGTTTTAACAAGTCACACACACACACACACACACACACACACACACAAACATACAAAAAAAAGTCCAGGAGATCAGCTGTGTCAGCCCTTTTTTTTTTTTTACTGTTGTGGAAGGTGTATTTTTTTTCTCCCCTTGTCCTGTTCGGCATTGTGGCTAGGGATGCACGATCCACATTTCTTACTTCCGATCCGATATTGATACTTAAGTCTGGGTATCGGCTGATACCGATACTTTCCGATCCGATTCAGGTATATGAGGTCGTAATAATTAATTTTTTGAACTGAGACTACTGTCTTAACATTGTGTGAGTTAAACCCAAAGAAGATACTCTGGGCCTCACAACAAGAAACCCAAACTTTAACAGCACACAAGAGGCAGGTCTATATCACAGACGTCCTTCTCACTCATGGTGCAGCTGGAAAACTAAAATACCGCTAAGCATTATGGGAAAGACAACAAAATCCACTCCCGTAGTGGTTAAGGGGAGTGGACTGTGTTGTCTTTCCCATAATGCTTAGCGGTTTTTCAGTTTTCCAGCTGCACCATGAGTGAGAAGGACGTCTGTGATATAGACCTGCCTCTTGTGTGCTATTAAAGTTTGGGTGTTTCCTGTTGTGAGGCCCAGAGTGTCTTCATTGGGTTTAACTACACAATGTTAAGATGATAATCACAGAATATGGTGGAACACAAGTGCTCTTTGAAGCCGGATCGGAAATATCGGCAGGTTGGATCAGAAAATCCGATACAGGTGACCCCCGACCTACGACCCCATCGACCTGCGAACCACGGGACCTACGAACATATCATATTTAATAAAAATATGAAATTACTGTATTAAAAAAAAATATATATATATATATATTTTATTTTTTTTTTTTTTTGTGTTTAAATGTTCTTAATTTCATGTGTACATCACTTTGTTGCAGCTATGGTTGTTTTAAAGGCTTTATAAATAATAATTATGATAAAAAAGATCATTTCTGATCATTTTTGAGCAATCTTGGGCAACAGGAAGTAGGTCTTCAGTTTACACGGTCACAAATTAATGTAGAACACCGGACGGCGTTTTAGGTTCAGTCACTGGGGTCTCCGGTCACAAATTCATGTAGAACACCGGACGCCATTTTAGGCTAGCTGCCGGGAGCCGGCCCGAAGACTGGTGACCAGGATGGCTTCATATGGATTAATTACGAGCTGGAAACGTCTCTGTGAACTTTGTGGATGTCTAAGGCAGCAGCGGATTTATCGCAGATCGTGCCAGGCCGCCGCGGGAACACCTCCGGCCAGGCTCTGGCCTGGCTAGCTCCAGAAGCTAACACCGGACGCCATCTTAGGTCATAGTTACGGCTGCAGGCAGCCAGGTTTGGAAGACTGGTGACCAGGATGGCTTCATATTGGATTAATTACGAGCTGGAAACGTCTCTGTGAACTTTGTGGATGTCCCAGGCAGCTGCAGATTTATCGCCGATGGTGCCAGGCCGCCGCGAGAACACCTCCGGCCTGGCTAGCTCCAGAAGCTAACAAGGGAGCTAACACGGGACGCAGCAGCGGCTTTGACCACCTCCAAGTAAGAAATTATATTTTTATTTAATTTATATTTTTATTACTGTACTGTATTAATTAATTACACTGTGTTAGGTGTGTTAGGATAGGCGAAGTACGTACTGTACAGTACTTGGTACCACAAAAAAATAAAATAAAAATACAGGACATCCCCGAGTGACGAGGGTACGGAAGGTCTGACCTGCGAACAGATCGACCTGCGAACCGTTCTTAGGTCCCAAACTCGTTCGTAAATCGGGGGTTACCTGTACTTAAATTATGCCGGTATCGGATGCCGATACCGATACTGGATCGGATCAGCCCCATCCCTAATTGTGGCACTCCAAATTATTGTCTGAGTGTCAAGGTGAAGCCCAGCAGACTTACTTTCACAAGCAGACAATTATGGCTGGCCTTAATGCTCCACTTGATATATAAATAAAACTTTATTAGTCCAAAAAAGCTAAGTCTGGTCCTCTGGACATTCAAAACACAAGACAAAACAAAGCAAAAAAATTGTAGAAACGTTTCGTCTTTCGTCCGAAAGACTTCCTCAGTCTGAGAAGCTGTGTTCAGCTCAGTCTTATAAATAGCACCCTCCCACAGTGGATCAACCAGTTGGCTGATGACAGCCGAAACCAGCTGCTCACATGATCAAGGAGGACCATCAGCCTGACGATGGATCGTTAACACCCTGATGGTTGTTTGCTATTCACAGAGGGCTGAGTGATACTAGCAATAACAGCATTGTAAGTGGGGGACAGTTGAACCCGGAGGCCTCCACCTCTGTTTAATGATGGACGGTTTCTTTTCACAAAGATGGCCTCCTTTACTCCTCTCTCAAACCATTGTTCCTCTCTATCAAGGATGTGAACATCTTCATCCCTGAAAGAGTGACCGCTGGCCTGGAGATGAGTGTAGACCGCAGAGTCCTGACCTGATGATGTTGATCTTCTGTGCTGGGCCATCCTTTTGGCCAGTGGCTGTTTAGTTTCCCCGATGTAAGACTGATCACAGCCCTCCTGACACTGAACAGCATACACAATATTACTCTGTTTGTGCCGGGGGACTGGATCTTTGGGATGAACCAGTCTTTGCCGTAATGTATTTTGGGGTTTAAAAGCCACTGGGACGTTGTGTTTAGAAAATAAACGTCTCAATGTCTCTGAAACTCCCGCAACATACGGAATGACCACTGGTCTGGGTCTGGGTTCCTTCTTTTCACCTGATGGCTGGCTGGAGTCCTGTTTGGGTTTCTTCTCTGCTTTCAGGAAGGCCCAGTTAGGATATCCACATTTCTCTAGAGCCTGTTTTGTGTGTGATTTCTCCTTCTGTCTGGCTGCTGAGTTAGTGGGGACGCTGTCTGCTCTGTGATACAGAGTCCTGATGACTCCTAACTTGTGCTCCAGAGGGTGATGGGAGTCAAACTGTAAATACTGGTCTGTGTGGGTGGGTTTGCGGTACACCTCAGTTTGCAAATTTCCTCTATCAGAAACTGAGACCTCACAGTCCAAGAAAGCCAACCTGCCATTTTTTACATCTTCTCGTGTGAACTTGATATATTTATCCACAGAGTTGATGTGATCAGTGAAATGTTGGACTTCCTGAGATTTAATTTTAACCCAGGTGTCATCAAGTCAGAGTCAGAGAGTCAGAGAGAATTTATTGTCATTTGCACCGCATGTAGTACATGTGTTGAAAACGAGATTATGTACACAGGGTCCCAGTTACATCCAACAACAAATGCAAGAGAAAAACAATAATAACATCTAGGATTAACTAAGAGAGACATCACATCAGCTAGTAATACACTAAGCCCTAATGTAGTAGAAAAACATCATTATAAACAGCAGCACGAACATGAGCAGATGGTCACAGATGAACGCAGCAACAAGAAACAGATGGTCACAGATGAACGCAGCAACAAGAAACAGATCAGTACAGTATCAGTATGATGTGACATTTTGCAGTGTTTATTCTTATTATTTATTTATTCATGAGTCTGACAGCCTCAGGGTAGAAGCTGTTTCTCAGTCTAGTGGTTCTACATTTGATGCTCCTCAACCTCCGTCCCGAAGGGAGTGGTGCAAAGAGTGAGTGTGCTGGGTGAGTGAGGTCTTTCATGATGCAGGTGGCTCTTTTTCTGCATCTGGAGGTGTAAATGTCTGTGATGGTGGGGAGACTGACTCCCACAGACTTCTGTGCAGCCTTCACCACTCTCTGCAGAGCTTTTCTCTCTGCAACTGTGCAGCCTCCATGCCACACGTTGATGCTGGAGCACAGGACGCTCTCCACTGCACACCTGTAGAACGAGGTGAGGACTGGGCTTCTCAGACCGGCTCGTCTCAGCCGTCTGAGGAAGTAGAGTCTCTGATGACCTTTCTTGATCAGGCTGGTGGTGTTATTGCTCCAGCTGAGGTTATCATTCAAGTGTACACCCAGGTATTTGTAGCTGGAGACCACCTCCACCGCAGATCCACCTATATACAGTGGGGTGTGGGTGTGTTTGTTCCTTCTGAAGTCCACAATCATCTCCTTCGTCTTCTTCACATTCATGTGAAGGTTGTTCTCTTTGCACCAGCTCTCCAGATGTTCCACCTCCTGTCTGTAGCTGGATTCATCATTATCTGTGATGCATCCCACCACAGCTGTATCATCTGCAAACTTAACAATATGACAGCCTGGATGTGTGGCTATACAATCATATGTGAGCAGAGTGAACAGAAGAGGGCTCAGCACACATCCCTGAGGAGAGCCAGTGCTGAGGGTGATGGTGGAGGAGGAGAAGTTGTGGATCTTCACGGACTGTGGTCTGTCTGTTAAGAAGTCTAAGACCCAGTTACAAATAGAGGGGCTTAGTCCAAGTGTGGATAGTTTGTCTATCAGAGTTTGGGGGATCATGGTGTTGAAGGCAGATGTGAAGTCCACAAAGAGCAGACGCACGTATGAGTCCTTCTGATCCAGGTGGGTGAGAGCAGTGTGGACCACGGAGGAGATGGCGTCCTCTGTTGATCGGTTCTCACGATATGCATATTGATGAGGGTCCTCGTTGATGTTGACGGCTGTCTTGATGTGGGACATGACCAGTTTCTCAAAACATTTAGCGACTATCGGGGTGAGAGCCACCGGTCTCGTCAACATACCTGAACCAATGACTTGGTGGTCTCCCTGAAAAGGATGTCAAGGCTCTCTTTTCTACCTCCTCCATGTACAGGTTGGCAACAATAGGAGAAACTGGAGACCCCATAGCACACCCATGTTTCTGCCTATAATATTGCTCCCCATATGTGAAGTAGGTTGACTGCAGGCACAGTTTCAAGAGTTGACACAGTTGTTCTGTGGAAAGTGTGGTCCTGTTGCTCAGAGTGGTGTCTGATTTTAACCTTAAACAGACCACCTCTACTGCCTCATCAACAGGAATGCACGTAAAGAGTGATGTGACATCAAAAGAGACCATTGTTTCATGAAACAATGGTCTCTTTTGATCTCCGTCGGCTCTGCCTGGTGGCTGCCTGATGGGGCTCGGATCCTCTGGTCCTATCGGGTCTGGATCTGAGGGGTGAGCGTCCCCTGGCCTCGGTGACCGGGCCTGGGGCTACATCAGTGCAGCGGGCTCCGGCGGGGGCCTGTGGGCTTGTCGCTGTTGGCCCCCCGGGGGTCATTGTATGTGGCCGCTGGTGGAGCTCGTCCGGTTCTTCCCCTTGGTCGGATCTGGGGAGTGGGCGAGTGGCTCGTCCTGTTCGGGTGGCCCTGGGGACTCTGGGCCCGGGGTCCTTCTTGGGGTCTTGGGCTTTGATCGCCCCTTCGTCTGCCTCTGGCTTTGGGGGGACGGATCTCTGATGCTTCACAGTCGCTGCTGAATGTTCTATTGGAGGAACCTTATTCACTTATGCATGCTCACAACCACACACAAATGGATGCAGGGATGTATATGTAGATATCATATGCAGATATGTAGATGGATATGTGATATGAATGCATATATATATATATATATATATATATATATATATATATATATATATATATATATATATATATATATATGTATATATATATTATATATATTACCGTATTTTCCGGTGTATAGGTCGCACCTTTTTATGGTTTTTTCAAGGCCTGCGACCTATACACCAGTGCGACCTATTTATGGATTTTTTTTCATATTTTTAGACCAATTTTTGGCTGAGTTATGGCCCTTTTTCCCTGTTGCATAAAATGGTGCAGTACCAGTTTCGGCCACCAGGGGGCAGTGCAAGTGCAGTACCAGTTTCGGCCGCTATGATCGCTAAAGAGGCCTGTACCAGTATTCTGCTTTATTTACAGATTTATTTGGGTGTAGCTGTAACTGTCAAAGTGCATTTCAATCAGCTGCACCTCCAGATGCTGCATATTTCAGCTCACAGTCAGCTCCACCTCCAGATAATAATAATAATAATAATGAATTCCATTTATAATGCACTTTTCATTAATAAAAATCTCAAAGTGCTACAAAGTGTAACAAAGCAAAGATCAAAATGAAACAAGTGATAAAATCAAATAAAATCAATAATAATATCGACTAAGATCAAAGATAAAATCATGTGGATGCAGATTAGGCTTGCTTAAAAAATAAATAAAATAAAACAAGTGATAAAATCTAGTAAAATATAATAAAATTGCTGCAGCTATCCTGCACTGGTTTCCACAGCAGCTGCAACTCTGAGCAGATCACCTTCAGCTGCAACTGATTTGTCATTTATTAACAAAAATTAAAGTGAGACACAGTCTTACAAAAAAGGCAGCCAACAAACATTTTTTAGGAGTCTGTAGTTTAATTTTAATGATGTTGGTGGTATTTACATTTTGAAATAAGCTGATTTGTAATAATTTATTAACAAATATCAAAGTGAGACACAGTTTTACAAAAAAGGCAGCCAACAAACATTTTTTTAGGAGTCTGTAGTTTAATTTTAATGATGTTGGTGGTATTTACATTTTGAAATAAGCTGATTTGTAATAATTTATTGACAAAAATTAAAGTGAGACACAGTCTTACAAAAATGGCAGCTAACAAATGTAGGTGCGACCTAGGTGCGACCTATACACCGGTGCGACCTATTTACGGATTTTTCCAGTTTATTGATAAATATTAGACACTGCGACCTATACACAGGTGCGACCTATACACCAGAAAATATGGTATTTATAGAAATCTACTGTAATGTCATGATTATTATCAGTCTTTATGCATGTATGTTTCGTTGCTGTGTTCTGACATGTGCTTTGCAGGATTGCGGATGGAGGTTGGGTGTGTTTGACTTGTGCTCTTTTTGTGGATAATTGTTGTTTTGTTGTCTTACTTTCTATCTTTTCTTTCTCTCTATTAAAAAAAATAAATCGGTGTGAGAGGATGGCTATAAGGTGAGAAGGGAGGCCATCTATAAATGGAAAAGAAATAAGAAAAAAAAATGGGGAAAAAAATGGCGGAAAAGGCTAAATATTTCAAAAAGCTAAAGTTGCACCAATACCAAAAGTCATAGCCTGATTGTCCTAAACGAGCTTAACGTTGATATATGAATTGTTGAAATAGCACAAAAATTGTGTGAGTAGTTAGATGCCGAAAAACATACGGAAGAAAAGTGAATCACTATACTGTAGTTTGAATGACTAAGTGGCATTCACACAATTATCATAGTCAGTATGGAACCAGGGGTGGTTCAGAATGTCAACCTGAACTGTAGATTTAACACACAGAAAGTGGGGTAGGAGACGCGGTGTCTCCGTCCTCAGAGACAGAACGTCCAAAAGACAGTTTGTCTTTTGCTGGACCTTGGATGGACTTGGATGGATGCTACACAGTCAAAGCAAGAAAAGTAAAAATAAGTTATAACTTCCGATCTTTCTTCCGATCTGTAACTATTCCAGTGGCCCTGAGCCAAACAGTCTGCCCGGGTTTCAGAAGGTCTAACACACAACCAGCTGATTCCATTGCCGAGAACTTCCTCAGTTGACCACTAGACCAGCAGAAGGGAAACTGATCAATCATTTAGCTGAAGGTTCCTGAGCGTCAATGTCCCAGTGAAAAGCCATCTTCAGAAGCTCTGATCCCGAACCACGGCGGATTCAACCCTTTGGTACAAATACACCAGCTGACATCAACCTTTCTGTAGGTCTGTTACTCCTTCATTTATGCTGGTGCACTTTTGGTGCCACTAGTGTTAGCCGAGATGGTTAATTTCAGTGAGATTTCTGATAACTCATCAGGTTTAAATTTTAGTTTCCTTTTCTTTAAGATGATCTTTGCCCCTCAAATTACCTTTAAACAAATTAAAATTCACTTTTGTCTCAAATAAAAAATATTTTTATTCAAATAACTACTAGAGTTATTCAACCTCAAGTTAGATACTTTAGGGTTATTGCTATCATTGCTTATTTCTATAGCCAGCAATAGCTTTTTTTCCATTTACTTGAATAAAAGTGACATAAATTGTGCAAAAATAAACTCTGTTTTCTTGTGTTTAATGAAAATGGTATTTCTTCACAGAAACCCCTACACACACACACACACACACTTTAGGGTTAGACTTGGAGACTGAAAATAGTATTTATCACTGATTTATTTATTTATTTAAGATGGTACTCAGAGACTAAATTACATGTAAATGATTAATAAAGGTGATGCATAAATGTAAGATATTTTCATACCTTGAGGACCTTGGGCACCACTTTCTCCTTGTTGTCCAGGAAGTCCAGGAGGTCCTGGTGGTCCTGGAGGTCCCTGGGGGCCTGGTAGCCCATTTAAGCCTCTCTCTCCTGGAGGTCCTGGCAGGCCTGTTGGATAATGAATCAATATGAACAAAAGTAAAAACAGCTGTACTCTTAAACGCCATTCAACTTCTCCATTTTGAGCTAGTTTTTATTTAAAGATTCAAATCGGTTTTGTCAAAAAGTATTGTGCACAGACTTTGCTGATGAACCAAAGGAAAAAGTTATTTCAAATGAAGCTGTTGACAAGAGTATAAAAGCTATTTGGAGTCAAATTAGAGTGGAGGCCGATGTAGGTTGCTCGCCTTTCTCAACCAAATTATTTTGTGCTGGTCCGGGTGATTTAAACGTGCGAACTCCCAATCACAAGCTTACCTTCTCTAACTTCTCCACCACCACTACCCCATTTTAACATGACTAGATGCCCTCCCAGCATCCAGGAGAAACTTGAGGAAGTGTAACATCATGGAAATAGAACACACACAGGGATGTAACTGTTGGTTATGTCACTAAGAAAATGTTTTGTATTTCTGATTGTAGCTTGCTCAAGTGAAGGGAGCCTTAGCGTCATGAATAATATGTATCATACCTGCATCCAGCTCCTGAGGGAGAGACTGCAAAGCAGTGAAGCCCATAATTTTAGGACAGCCAGTTTAGGATACCAAATCTGGCTCTCTGAAAAAGGAATCTGACCTTAACTGACATGGGCCAGAACAGACCATACAGAAGATGGAGAGCTGAAAACCCATGTCTCCCTGGACACTTGTGAGCTAGCAATGTGATTCTGTAATAACCCTTAATAGTTATCTAGTTAGTAACTTGTCAATTATGACATCAGACACAAGCTTTAATGTGAAATGTGCCAGAAGTTAGGAAAGATTTAATCTGCAGGAGGAATGAGGCAGAAGTTACATGTTTCACAGTTGAGGAAAAATATGATTTCTAATCATCCATCCATTCATCCATCCATCCATTATCTTTTACCCGCTTCTTCCATTTTGGGTCACGGGGGTCGCCGGTGCACATGTCCAGCAATCACTGTGCGAGGGGCGGGGGACACCCTGGACAGGTCGCAAGTTCATCACAGGGCCACACAACCATTCACTCTCTCACTCACACCTAGAGACAATTTAGAGTTACTTATCAGCTGAACATGCATTAATTCAACCTTTATTTATACAGGTTAATCCCAATGAGCCCTGGGGACTCATTTACAAGAGAGAAAAGATTTCTTTAACAAAGAGCGATGACATGTTTTTAGTCTGTGGGAGGAAACCGGAGTACCAGGAGAAAACCCATGCATGCACAGAGACAACATGCAAACTCCACCCAGACAGGTCCTGGGCCAAGATTTGAACTGATGATCTTCTCGCTGAGAGACAACAGCTCTATCAGCTGAGCCACTGGGCTTGATTTCTCATCATATTTCACTTTAGTCCTTACATGTGTCTTTCCTGTTGCAGATCTCTGAGGGGATGAAAAAAGGATTCCAGAACTCCAAATAGAGCTAAATGAAGTTCTTGGAATAAAACATGAAGGTGGAAGGGGTTAAACCCACTTTTTACTTGTGTTTGAAGAAAAAGCAGGATGAAAATAATTACCAAGCAATCTTTTTTGAAACAGGTCCACAAGAAGAAACACAGAGAGGATTCAATAAAGGATTTTCCACAGAGTTACCTATTCTTTTTGTGGACTTATTGAGAGTGGGATTGTACTTGGTTAACAAGGGAAAGTTTAAGACCACAGATGAGTGGGGAAAGGAAATGACAAACATATTTCACTCTTCTCCCAGTGGTTTAGATTGCTCCTCCCTAAAATGCAAACTTTTCTTGGTGGACGTATCTGTGTACCTGAACAATCCTAGAAGATTTGCTGTTAAAGACAATTGCCACTGGTAGTGGCTCCCAATGCACATTGGTCCAATGTGACAGTCCAAACAAAGGGTGATTGACAGTACAGACATAAAACAGTAAAGAGCTCAATGTCTCCCACCCGGCTATCAGTTTCTGGGGAGCTGCTCTGGAGCCAGGCCTTGTGGAGGGGCTCGTAGAAGAGCTGCTTGTGACCAGACCTCCAATCAGCTTTATCCTGAAAGAGCAACATGGGTTTCACCTTCTTCTAGGCCCACCACCTGCAGGAGGGGTCAAATGAGTCAGGTGGAGTTTGCATGTTCTCTCCGTGCATGCATGGGTTTTCTCCAGGTACTCTGGTTTCCTCCCACAGACTAAAAACATGTATGTTAGACTGATTGATTGGTAACTCTAAATTGTACCTAGGTGTGAGTGAGAGAGTGAATGGTTGTTTGCCTCGTTTGTCTCTGTAACCTTGTTTCCATCAAGGTTTCTTGATGCGCATTTTGAAGTATCGCATCAGAAAAGGTGAATGGAAACGGCACGATTCGAATTAACTTCCTCTAATTCGCAAAAAAGTTGATACGCTCGCTTGAGGTGGTTTTTGGGTTTTTCGAAACAGAGCTGATGCGCAAAACGACAGATGGAAACAGATTTGCCGACTCAGTTCTGACGTAGCGAACATTCACGTCATGTGACTGATCAGCTGTTTCCGCTGTAACATCGCTAAAACTAGTTGGCATGACAGAATAAATACAACTTGCCCGATAGCAACACATTCCTGAAATATTCTCTCCATTTTGACGAGATGTGTGGTTCGGTTCCTGTTTTCAACCACTACTTCCTGTTTACTGTAGACATTCGTAACGCTGACGTCTGATGTAATGACGCTTTGCGTGACCTGGTGGATGCGCTTCAAGCCAGTTGATAGAAACACTTCTGATTCACATTCATTTTTATTTACATTTTTGCGAATTTTCAAAAATTCGCTCAAAATTCGAATTGAAAATAGATGGAAACACGGTTTGTGTAGCCCTGTGATGGACTGGAGACCTGTCCAGGGTGTCCCCCGCCCCTCGCACAGTGATTGCTGGACATGGGCACCGGCCACCCCCATGACCCAAAATGGAAGAAGAGAGTAAAATATAATGGAAAGATGGATAGTAAGTGTTGCTAATGTAACAAAGTAAAAAATGTACTATGAAGTATTTGTTTATTTTACTGTGTTAACAATATGTTTGTGAATTTTATCTCATTGTCTTTTATTTTGAAATGTATCAAAGGCGGAAATGATGCGATACATTTTGTTCTGTAGCTTCCTCTCCCTCACTTTGCAACTATGCAATGCGAGTAATGTGAAAACATTGTTGGCAAGTTTTTCTTTCTTTGTCTTTGAAAATGTAGCTATTTAAGTTATAAATATTTTGTTATGTTGGTTGATGTCAATTTTACAACATCATTGTGATTTTTATTTTTCTCTTTGTCCACAAAACCAAAGTTTTTATAGAAGTTTTACTGTCCCAGATGTAAGATAGTTTGGTGCCATTTTCAGTTTAGTGCGCACTCTTGTGGTTGTTGACTGTAATGGCTCTGCAGATAGTTTGCCGCCATTACATTTATTTTTGCATGTGTAGGAGCCAGAAGTGCAGGACACAGAAGACAAAGGATGTGTTTAGTTATTGTCTTCTGCAGGAGAGCAAATAAACGGTGAAGAAACAGTATCTGGATGCTCAGTCATTTTAAGAAAACAAGCATCATTACACTAAGATGCATACTATTTTTGAGCAGGTACTTCAAAAGGCAACCTACAGGGCAGAAATCTCTAATAAAACAAGTGTCTTCTTCTTCTTCTTCTTCTTCTTTCGGCTTTTCCCTTTTCAGGGGTCGCCACAGCGAGTCATCCTCCTCCACCTCACTCTGTCCTCTGCATCCTCTGTCCTCACTCCAACTACCTCCATGTCCTCTCTAACTGCATCCATATATCTCCTCTTTGGTCTCCCTCTTTGTCTTTTTCCTGGCAGCTGCATTTCTAACATCCTTCTACCAATATACCCACTGTCCCTCCTCTGGACATGTCCAAACCATCTCAGTCTGGCCTCCCTAACTTTATCTCCCAGTTGTTTAACAAGTGTGATTTTAGAAAATATTTTGTTAGCTCATGTTTACCTTGGCTTTAGTCTCATATAAAGTTGAAGTTGAACTGGGACCCTGTGTACATAATCTCGTTTCATCACATGTACCACATGCGGTGCAAATGACAATAAAGACTCTCTGACTCTGACTCTGATATCTGGATTTCCATCAAAAACGTTGACAACACAAACAAAAGTTAGTGTTTAAAAAAAAAAGCTCACCCGTTAGGTCTGAGAAACTCTGCAGGTTTCTAAGAATGTGGTTCAGGCTGGAGTTCAGGTTCTTTACTTTACTGTGAACATCATCCTGGTTCTTCTGAATAAAGTCCAGGGTTCCTCCATGCTGAATGACAGACTCGTTCATGCCAGAAACGCATGTCCACAAAGACGACACTTGTTGATTCAGTCCTGAACACAGAGATCAGCAGAAAAGAAAAAGAAACGAGACAACACATGAGACACTGGAAGTTTTATTATTTGATGTTTTTATTACACTTTTATCAAGTTGTCTTCATATATTGATAAACACAAAGTAAATGCCAGTTCCCTTAACTGGTAAAAGAAAATGAACCAAAGTGAGGCAGTAGGTTCAAGTGATTTCACTCTGATAATTTCACAGCTAGACCACATCTGGTAGACTGCAGTTCACCCTGCTGGTCTCCAATCTATTAAAACACTTCAGCTGCTAGGACTGCAGAGGACCTGACTTAACTTTTTTAGATTTTTCTACCTGGATCATTGAGCATGCATCAGGATACTTCAACTCCTTGCCCATGAGTGTGGAACTTATGCCTCAAGGCCTTTGCGTGGCTTTTTGGTTCCTCTGTAGCGGCTCTCCGTGGCTCACAGGGTTAATTGTTAGTGTTTCAACAGAAAAAAATGTGAGTGTTCAGAATGACCGTCATTAAAACATTATCAAATTGATGTATGAGTTGTTCCAGTGGCAGAGGTATTGTATACCGTAATTTCCGGACTATACGTCACTAGGGTTGGGCATAGAGGATCGAGAATTGTTTGGAACTGGGACTAACTGTCCGGTTTTCCCGGAATCGTTCAAAATATTTATTTTCGATCCCTATTTTCAATGCCTAGTCCGCCACCGGAAGTTGAAGCCGCCCGCCGAACACCAACGAAGAAGAATCCACCGGAAGTGTTCCCAAACATAGAAAGTGAGCAGCCGCGGTCGACAGTGTGGCTTAACTTTAATAAAATGACCAGTCAGCTCAGTGCAGCACTTGCAATAATTTTATATCATGCAAAGGAGGGTGGAGAAGTAACAGAGTGGTCCGTCTTTGACGCGCTCCGCCGGATTATTTTCGCTTCGTCCGTGTCCGACCAGAAGTAACAGAGTGGCCCGTCTTCAAAACGCTCCGCCGGACTTTTCGCTGCCTCTTCTCCAGCTCCATCAGGTAAATAAAACTATAAACTATGTCTCATACCAACAAGTTATACTCCACTTTAAGCGGTAGGTCAACTCAAATGCAAACACAATGCTAACGTTAGCTCGTATTTTTTTCTTAGACAAACGACCTGAAATGGCTAAAGTTAGCCAGGCTCCACGGTGTTCACCACAGCGTCCAAGAGAAATATGTCAGTGTAACTGAATGAAGATGTCACTACTTTTTTCACACGCTTTGAACACTGATGATTAAACAACGATGAAGCTAATTAATGGAATTTTCTGAGCTAACGAGCTTCATGCCACCAAAACTTTTAGCCTCATCACATCAGACCAATGAAGTTACTGAACAGGTCACAGTGGACCAGTGAAACTGTTCAAATTAAAACAAATGCACGCACATTAAATTATTCAGATCAGTCACTTTGACCATTTTGCCGCATGCAAAGAGAATTTTTGCTCAAGTCTATCCTGACAGTGGGGCAGTGTAAATAAAATCCTCTATCACCAACAGGTTTTGAAAGGCTGCTGTGTGATGAAGAGGACAGCACAAGTTCAAGGGCGAATTTGCCTCGAGACAAAAGTGACGTTGAGAGCGACAATGAAAGAGAGACTGAGGACGTGTGAGATGAAGTTTTTCTGAGGCTGTTCAGTTATGACATGAAGCTAGCACTTTGAGATTTTCATTAATGAAAAGTGCGTTATAAATTGAATTAATTATTATTATTATTATTATTATTATTATTATTATTATTATTATTATTATTATTATTATTATGACATTGAAGAAGACTTCAGTGGTTTTAGTGCACACGAGGTATGAAGACTGGGAACGGGAAATGCTTTTTTTTCCCCACTATGGAGTATGCTGTTTGTGGGAATCAGTTTTCTTTGGTGGCTCCTCAGATTGAAGAAGTCCTTTGGATGAAGGATGAAACGTCTCAGCAAAAAAATAAACCATCCAGATGACCTGACTGAACATTGCTGGATTTTATACCTGCATTATGGAGCATGAACTGAAGAGAGGAGACAAGAATATAAGGAGATGGGACATAGAGCAAAGAGGGAAGTAGCTAAGGCAAAGCAGAGGGCGTACAATGAGTTATATGGGAGACTGGACACTAAAGAGGGCGAGAAGGACTTGTACCGATTGGCAAGACAGAGGGATCAGGCTGGAAAGGATGTGCAGCAGGTTAGGCTTATTAAAGATGGGAATGGGAATGTTCTAACAAGTGAGGAGAGTGTGATGGGAAGATGGAAGGATTACTTTGAGGAGCTAATGAATGAAGAGAATGAAAGAGAAAGAAGAGTGGAGGTAATAGAAACTGTGGACCAGGAAGTGGGAAAGATTAGTGAGGGTGAAGTCCGGAAAGCTCTGAAAAGAATGAAGAAGGGGAAGGCAGTAGGACCTGATGACATACCAGTGGAGGTTTGGAAATGTCTTGGAGAGATGGCAGTGAGGTTTTTGACTCAAATATTTAATGGAATATTTGAGGGTGAGAAAATGCCTGAAGAATGGAGAAGAAGTGTGCTGGTTCCCATTTTTAAGAAC
>JBBPBX010067096.1:0-12509 GCA_038048925.1 Garcialebias charrua
GGGGGGGGGCATATAGGTCGCTTCCCTGCATAAGTTGCAGGGAATGCAAATTTATGCAGAAAGGTGTGATTTATACAGCATAACTGCTGCTAGCGTGGCAAAAATGCACTTTTTATGATGCAAAATTTTAATATGACCACTGATGCATTGTGGGATAAAAATACATTAAACTACAAGAAAGCAGACATATGTAATAATTTGGCCTGTTTGGTGTTTTGTTCATTTACCATATTTATAATACAACATAATATTTTAATAAAATATTGTATCCATAGCCAAACTAAATTAATCCATTTGTCACTGAGCTGTAAACAGTTCTCTTTTGTCGTATTTATGTTTTCTCCTACCAACATGAAACTCCTCTGAAGTAACTTTTTGATCAGAGCTGTGTGCTCATTTCAATTTGAGGCACACAGTAAGAGGGATTTATGTATAAGAACATCTTTAAACTCAGTCTGCCTTTGTGCATTAATGAAGCTACTTTTTGTTTGGAACAGGTAAGCTTTGAAGTACAATGCTGAATGTCTTTCCTTGCTGTTGCATTCTGCATTTTGCCTGAGTTATTTACTCCACAGTATGACTAGAAAGTACAACGCACATGGCTTAGAAGGTTTTCATTTTTGTTTTTCCTGACGCAAAGAAAATAATAGTTCAGCGGCGTTGATATAAGGTTATTTGCAGAAGCAGCGTCATAAAGTACAAGAGTTCAATTTGCAGGAATGCACTGGTCTAACAAATTTACAAAGCACCTGCAAAGACATCTGCACGATATCCCATGTGGGGTTGCAAGAAGTGCTTCTCTCAACACAAACCAGCTCACATTCTTAGCAGCAAAGATTTTCAAAATGATCGTTTTCTTCCCAGTTGTTAACAAGTGGTTCACACTCCAACTCCAAGCCTCAGAATCACTCAGCTCTTTTTCCTCTGGAGAACCATCATTATTAGCCTTGCTGCCTTTTCTGCAGCTTGCTCATTCAGTGGGAAATCTTTTAAAAATAATAAAAAATTTAAAAAAATTGAGTATTTTGCATGATATTACTATATGCAGGTCTCTTTTGAAAACGAGTCCTTGTGACTCGATGAGACTACCTGTCATTGAAGTGCGGTGAGCTTTGTGACAGGTGAGGCACTGACTCGTCTGGAATCGGATGTTCACATGTATGAACCCAAAATTGCTTATATTTCAATTTAGCCTCTTTTTTCTTTTAAAAATTAATCTAATTATGATTTAATCTACACTACCGTTCAACAATTATGGTTAAAAAAAAGCAAGATATTTAATTTAAGGTCAAACTATTTTTATTTTTTATTTAAAAAAACTTATTATCTTACATTTATTTTTAAATTAAATCTATACACCTCTCCATCTCCACAAACATCTCTGTCACTCTGTTGTAAAACTTGTCAGTTTGCCTCCATGTTTAAAAGTCTGTCTGCTTCAGTGGAAATAATCATAACTCATAACTTAGAATATATAGAATTTCTAGGCGCAGCCAAGGTGTTGAGAGGATCCGTTTTGGTGACCTTAGGATTGCTTCTCTGTTTTTGCAGATGATGTGGTCCTATTGGCTTCATCAGGTCGTGATCTACAGCTTTCACTGGAGCGGTTTGCAGCCGAGTGTGATGCGGCCGGGATGAGGATCAGTTCCTCCAAATCCGAGGCCATGGTCTTGAGCCGGAAAAGGGTAGCATGCCCTCTCCGGGTCGGGGAGGAGGTCCTGCCCCAAGTGGAGGAGTTTAAGTATCTCGGGGTCTTGTTCACGAATGAGGGAAAACTGGAGCGTGAGATCGATAGGCGGATAGGTGCAGCATCCGCAGTGAAGCGGGCGCTGTACCGGTCTGTCGTGGTGAAGAGAGAGCTGAGTCAAAAGGCAAAGCTCTCAATTTACCGATCGATCTACGTTCCCACCCTCATCTATGGTCATGAGCTTTGGGTTGTGACCGAAAGAACGAGATCTCGGATACAAGCGGCTGAAATGAGTTTTCTCCGCAGGGTGTCTGGACTCTCCCTTAGAGATAGGGTGAGAAGCTCAGTCATCCGGGAGGGACTCGGAGTAGAGCCGCTGCTTCTCCACATCGAGAGGAGCCAGTTGAGGTGGCTCGGGCATCTGGTTAGGATGCCTCCTGGACGCCTCCCTGGTGAGGTGTTCCGGGCATGTCCCACCGGGAGGAGACCCAGAGGAAGACCCAGGACACGCTGGAGGGACTATGTTTCTCGGCTGGCCTGGGAACGCCTTGGGATTCCCCCAGAGGAGCTGCTCCAAGTGGCTGGGGAGAGGGAAGTCTGGGCCTCCTTACTTAGGCTGCTACCCCCGCGACCCGACCCCGGATAAGCGGAAGAGAATGGATGGATGGATGTCTGCTTCAGTGGAGATAATCAGCAAGGAGGAGTCTCGAATACCTTCTGTTTCGACTGACAGTAGAGTTTAGAAAAAATATTTAGTTTAGATGATCTTCCGTCTTGTCTAAACAAATTTAAACAAGTGTACCAATTTGCTACACCCCCCACCCCTCTGTGTAACAGAAGAACACACTGCCACACTCCACAGCCATCCTGTTGCACAGTCTTGTGACTTCCCGTATCGACTACTGCAACTTCCTTCTCTACGGCCTCCCCAACAAATCTCTCCACAAGTTACAGATGGTCCAGAACTCAGCTGCCCGTGTCATCACTCAAACCTCCTACTATAACCACATCACTCCTGTCCTGCAGCAGCTCCACTGGCTCCCGGTTAAATCACGCATCATCTTCAAAATTCTACTTCTCACGTTCAAATCTATCCACAACCTTGCCCCTCCTTATCTATCTGACCTCCTACAAATCTCCATCCCATCACGCTCTCTCAGATCCTCCTCTTCACTACATCTCCATGTACCCTCTGCCCGCCTCTCCACCATGGGGAGCAGGGCCTTCACCTGCTCTGCCCCTCACCTCTGGAACGCTCTACCGCCAGACCTTCGAAACACCACCTCCCTTTCTCTGTTCAAGACTGCCCTGAAAACACATCTCTTTAGACTAGCTTATCATTAACTTTACTAAATGTATTTTTATTATTTTGCATTTTATAATCTTTATGTATTTTATATTTCAATTTGTCACTGATAATGTTTGCACTGTATTGGTTTGTTAAGTGTCCTTGGGTGTCCTGAAAGGCGCTTTTAAATAAAATTATTATTATTATTATTACTGCGACGTGCACCTGTTTATGGGGCAGCACTGCCCCCTATCAGTGCAGTACGGTACTTATTTTCACCATGCATTTGATCGATTAGAAACAGGGGTCTGCAACCTGTGGCTCTGGATCCACATGTAACTCTTTTGTTTCTCTTTAGTGGCTCTGTCGAGCTTTGACCAAAATTGGCATAAAAATGAATTTTATTGGTTACACATACAATAAAAAAGGATGAGTTCAAAGAGATTTGATGCCTTTCCTTTTGCAAATATGAAGGAGCAGTGACGTGCGGTGAGGTTCATGGCTGGTGAGGCACTGTGCAGTTTTTTATTTTCATATGTATAATAAAAAACAGACAAAAAATGTTCTCCACGTTTTGGCTTCTGTCTGCCATAGCTTCTTCAGCGCTTTGGATACTTTGGATAGCATTATTTTCTTCTTTTATAATACATGAACCCTACAGAGTAGTTTATTCGCCATTTGATTGGCAGCAGTTAACGGGTTGTGTTTAAAATCTCATATCAGCAATCTTTACACATACAAACTGTAGCACACAAAAAAGCACATTTAATTTGGAGAAAAAATTATTTTAGTCTTACCTTTACTTATAAATTAAATTAAACTATAACAAAATCTATTTTTATTTTACAGAAAAGAGCTGTGAGAATTATTACAAGAAAGCCCTAATGTCATCCATCTAATATTATTTAAACAACTCAAAGTACTGAAGTTTTATGATTTGGTGGACTATAATATTTTGTTAGTAATAGAACCCTCAAATGTTCAAATGTATTTTGTTAAGAGAGAAAGCTGCTTAAGGGAAGTGAAATTTTTGCAAATCCAAGGTATAGAACTAGTTTGAAGGGATGGTTTATTTCAATACAGGGAGTTGAATTGTGGAATGTGTTGGGAAATCATGTTAAAAACGTATACTCTGTGCTTATGTTTAAAAATGATCAAAACTAAACTGTTAAAATACTAAAACTTTTAATTAAGTGTTTAATGTTCTAGATATTTGTAGATTGTGAAAAGTTATTCTTTTTGCTCTGTTACTTATAGATAATTATTGTTTTAATTGATTGTTTGAACTTGTTTTTGAAAAAGGGGGCAGATAAAATAAGATTTCTTCGTATTCTTTCATATAATATGTGATATGTTTTTTTTCTGGTTTTTAAAGCTGCTATATGTAACTTTTCTAACAATATATTTTTAACATATTTCTTCACTCTGTCACTAGATTGATGTTAGAGAGGTAATCTCTGAAAAAAAAAAAAAAAATATTGTCCCCTTGCTTCTCCAGGTGGTAAATAAGCATTTCTAAAAAGAAAAAGTGACCCGCCATTTTCCAGCCAATAAAAACAAAGTTTGTAACCAGCCAATAAAAACCGAGCTTGAATTTGAATCAGCCAATAAAAACAGAGCTTGAATTTGAATTTCAACAGACCACAAGGGGGCAGAGCCATATATGGCTCTGAGGGGGAGGGATCAGAATGCTTTGCTTGTTGAAATTTTTTCTAAGTGCTGATGTTCTACAGAAACTGCAGACTTCACCTTTAATGTAAAATGAATAAATAAAAATAAATAAATAAAGTCCATGAGCCACTCCTTCTGAACAAAGACAACTTTTTTCTGCAAGTCTTCCTTGTCGTCGGCTTTCAGTGTTAAAATGTCTCTGTGCCTCGATGGAGATCATTGGCAGAGAAAGCCTTCCTTGATCAGAAATGTAATCAGGAGAAAAAAATAACTGAATCACTGCACTTTCCTTAGCGCTGTCACTTCCTCCTGCACAGCTCCGAGGCTCTGAGCTCAGTAGCCCCGCCTCCCTCATGGAGGCTCGCCGTGTGTGTGTGTGTGAAACTGGGACCTTCACAGCCGTCGTACGATCGCTCAGCGCACACATAGTTTTAAACAAAAAACTACAAATTATATTCACCAGCTAAAATATTGAAATGTAGTTTATATAGCAAAAGTATTTGAACATTTTAATAGTGACATAAAAGAGGCAGGAATACGAGCAAACTGCAGCTCAGCAGAGTGATTGCGCAATCGTGAAGCTGACAAGCAGGTGCCTCCCGCATGTCTCTTCTCTAAAGCTAGATTTATACTCAACGCGTCGCGCAGCGCGCGAGGGGGCCCGCGCCAAAATTGACGCAATATCGCAGTCCCCGCCCCTGCGCGTTGGCCCTGCGCGTGGTCTTGGCGCGTGTCGTGCACCTCCGAATTTTTGAAACTCCGCAAGCCTAGTGCGCGCGCGGTGGGCGCTACAGAATTGTTTGACATGTCGGGTGGGGACCTTCACGTCAGAGTCTGCAGCTCTCTGTGCCGCTGTGGTCATGAAGACTGCGTCGCGACGCATGGAGGAATGTTTTTATGTGATACAAATGTATTAAATTCACCTTATTCATCTCTGAGCTGGACTTTTCTTTTGTTGTTTTGCCAAAAGTCATGTGATTGCTTCCTCCTCACTGACTCCATGCATTAAAACCGCAAGACACGATTTGCTCCTCTGGACAACAGTTCAGCACGCGAGCGGAGCATTTTTGTTGTTGTGTGATTTCAAACAGTTCTTCTTCTACGGTAGATTTCTTCTTCTACCCTTTCTTGCAACATATGCACAGGTTTAGAGGCTACTGCCACCTGCTGGTCCCTAAAAGAACAGCACTTTGCCATGCGCCGCCGTGCGTCAACTATAAACACAGAGGCGACACTGTAAACGCATTTCGCCACACGGCACAGTGCGTGCGCAGCGCGCGCGCTCCAGCCTGCGGACCAAAGCGCGACTATAACTCAGCCTTTAGTTCTCAGTAATGTATTTGAACGTCGCTAAATAAAAAAAAATCTGTGATTTTGAATAAAAAACAACTTAAAACTGGTTTAGTTTTTAGTAAAATAAGTTTATAGTAATCAAAGGATAAATACAACAATTACATTTATTTTTTCTATTTACATTTTTTTCTTTCCATGATGACAGGGGAGGCGTGGCCTCACTTGCCGCCTCTGACTGCACGTCACTGTGAAGGAGTAAAACATACTTTAACTCGATACGTTATTTCTTTATATGAAGAACTGTCTGCATAGTTCAAAGATTTTTTAATTAAAAAACAGATGGTAAAAATTGAAAAATGTCTCCCCTTTACAATAATCTGGCCTTTTTCTTTAATAAATGCTAAAAATTATTAGCTGTATTTTGCTTTATAATGTCACCCTTACTGGCCACAATAGCCCCCTCCAGCACACCTGAAGTAGCCCATGGGCCACCAGTTGATAACCAAATTTGTAGCAGGTTGTTGCAGCTGCGGACATGTTTAATGTAGTGAACAAAGGTGAAAGTGGCTCTTTTGATCGTAAAGGTTACAGATCACAGGATTAGAAAGAAGAAATATGTTGCACACATTCATTCAATATATTAGACAGACTGTAGAACATCAGCATGTGTAGCGCGTATGTAATCAAACATGTATATTGGCGATATAAAGAGAGACAACAATGGGCATGTGCCAACCACCTATTTGTTATAATGTATATGTGACACAGCGCCCCCCAGAGGTGAACCAGAGCAATAGTTCAAGTTCAAGTTGGGTTTATTTGTCATATGCAATGTTAACACAGGGTTAACAGTACAATGAAATGCTTAGGATGAAAAGAACCGAATTGACTAGATTTTGACCATTGAAGTGTTGAAATAATTCTGAAAACAGATTTATAAAACAGTGGTCAAATGTATTTTCACTTATCATTATCAGTATTTTAAAATCAAAAAAGGCGTTCAATACAGGATCAACTGGACTTTATTTGTTGCAGAAAACGTTTCGACTTCTGTCCAGAAGTCTTTTTCAATTCTGAATGAATGGAAGCTGTGAGAACGAGAAGTTTTATACAAGCCACGCACCAACATATGAAATTGGAAACTGAAATAACACCACAAAATACCTAACATGCCCATTCTATTTAAATTGACAAAACAACACATCACACCTTAACAGAAGGGGGTTTGTAACACATACATGTAAATTGAAAGATCACACCTTAACAGTAGGAGGTTCCCTTGAGGTCTCTGGTAGAAGACACAAAACTGTATGTAAATTGACAAAAAACACCTCCCAAACAACAACAGAGGCTACTCAGAGAACTTTGTTAGTCTAATTTACAGACAAGACATCCCTGCTCCCATCCAGTGTAAAACGTTTCGGAATCAAATCCAAAACTGAGTTATAAGTCTTAGAAAGTTGAAATCTCAGACCTCCTCCTCTGTTAAGAGAAGGTTTTTCTCTCTTAACATACACAGCTTCCTTCACACCTCTCTCAAACCATCTGTGCTCTCGGTCCAAAATTTGAACATTCTGGTCCTTATAACTCAGTTTTTCTCCTTCTGTCTGGCTCCTAAGTTAGTGGGGACGCTGTCTGCTCTGTGATACAGAGTCCTGATGACTCCTAACTTGTGCTCCAGAGGGTGATGGGAGTCGAACTGTAAATACTGGTCTGTGTGGGTGGGTTTGCGGTACACATCAGTTTGCAAATTTCCTCTATCAGAAACTAACTTAGGAGCCAGACAGAAGGAGAAATCACACACAAAACAGGCTCTAGGGAAATGTGGATATCCTAACTGGGCCTTCCTGAAAGCAGAGAAGAAACCCAAACAGGACTCCAGCCAGCCATCAGGTGAAAAGAAGGAACCCAGACCCAGACCAGTGGTCATTCCGTATGTTGCGGGAGTTTCAGAGACATTGAGACGTTTATTCTCTAAACACAACGTCCCAGTGGCTTTTAAACCCCAAAATACATTACGGCAAAGACTGGTTCATCCCAAAGATCCAGTCCCCCGGCACAAACAGAGTAATATTGTGTATGCTGTTCAGTGTCAGGAGGGCTGTGATCAGTCTTATATCGGGGAAACTAAACAGCCACTGGCCAAAAGGATGGCCCAGCACAGAAGATCAACATCATCAGGTCAGGACTCTGCAGTCTACACTCATCTCCACGCCAGCGGTCACTCTTTCAAGGATGAAGATGTTCACATCCTTGATAGAGAGGAACGATGGTTTGAGAGAGGAGTAAAGGAGGCCATCTTTGTGAAAAGAAACCGTCCATCATTAAACAGGGGTGGAGGCCTCCGGGTTCAACTGTCCCCCTCTTACAATGCTGTTATTGCTAGTATCACTCAGCCCTCTGTGAATAGCAAACAACCATCAGGGTGCTAATGATCCATTGTTAGGCTGATGGCCCTCCTTGATCATGTGAGCAACTGGTTTCAGGCTGTCATCAGCCAACTGGTTGTGCAACACTGTGGGAGGGTGCTATTTATAAGACTGAGCTGAACACAGCAACTCAGACTGAGGAAGTCTTTCGGACGAAAGACGAAACGTTTCTACATTTTTTTTGCTTTGTTTTGTTTTATTTTTTGAATGTCCAGAGGACCAGACTTAGCTTTTTTAGATTTTTCTACCTGGATTATTGAGCATGCATCAGAGTATTCACTAGACTTACTTTAGCAGTTTGTCTTTTACATCCTCACGGTAAGATGTGGAAGAAATATATTCAGAGATACCCTAGGGAAACAAAACTGATTATTCACCTCTGAATCCATGAGGGGGAAAAGTGACTGCCTTTTGCCTTTAATTGCTGTAGTCTTAAAGTGTTAGTATCATGTTAGAAATTATTCTGGCGTCGTTTGTCTATTTATAGCCTACGCAGTTGCACTCAATCATAATCATCCATCTCAGCTTTCAGATGGAACTTACGTGATTGTAGTGTAGCAGAAATCTTTTTTTTTTTTCAGAAGTGCATCAGTCTGTTTCACAATTTCACCTTCTCAAATATATACATCTCCTCATTGTACCCTGACGCATGCTCAATAATCCAGGTAGAAAAATCTAAAAAAGTTAAGTCTGGTCATCTGGACATTCAAAACAACAAAATAAAACAACAACAAAAAATGTAGAAAGTTTTGTCTTCCCTCCGAACTACTTCAGTCTGAGGTGCTGTATTCAGCTCAGTCTTATGAATGGCACCATCTCAGTAGCTGTGTTTCCATCCATTTTCATTTCGTATTTTGAGCTACCTCGCAAATATGTAAATACAAATTAATGCAGATCAGAAGTGTTTCCATCTACTGGCTTGAAGCGCTTCTACCAAGCCGCGCACAGCGTCATTACGTCAGACGTCAGCGTCATTACGTCAGACGTCAGCACTGCGCATGTCTACAGTAAACAGGAAGTAGCGGTTGAAAACAGAACCCGGCCACACATCTCGTCAAAATCGAGAGAATATTTCAGGTACGTGTTGCTATCGGGCGAGTTGTATTTATTCTGTCATGCCAACTAGTTTTAGCGATGTTACATGTTGTCCGGAGCGGAAACAGCTGAACGTCACGTGACGTGAATTTTCGCTACGTCAGAAATGAGTCGGAAAATGTGTTTCCATCTGTCGTTTAGCGCAACTCAAATCCCAAAAACCACCTCAAGCGAGCGTATAAACTTTTTAGCGTAATTCAGGAAGTAACCTCGCAATTTGCCGTTTCCATTAAGCTTTTCTGCTGCGCTATTTCAAATTGCGCAGCTAGAAACCTTGATGGAAACACGGCTACAGTGGATCAACCAGTTTGCTGCTGACAGCCAAAACCAGCTGCTCACATGATCAAGGAGGACCATCAGCCTAACGATGTATCGTTAGCACTCTGATGGTTGTTTGCTATTCACAGGGGGCTGAGTGATTCTAGCAATAGCAGCATTGTACGAGGGAGACAGTTGAACACGGAGACCTCCACCTCTGTTTAATGATGGACGGTTTCTTTTCACAAAGATGGCCTCCTTTACTCCTCTCTCAAACTATTGTTTCTCTCTATCCAGGGTGTGAACATCTTCATCCCTGAAAGAGTGACCGCTGGCCTGGAGATGAGTGTAGACCACAGAGTCCTGACCTGATGATGTTGATCTTCTGTGCTGGGCCATCCTTTTAGCCAGTGGCTGTTTAGATTCACCGATGTAAGACTGATCACAGCCCTCCTGACACTGAACAGCATACACAATATTACTCTGTTTGTGCCGGGGGACTGAATCTTTGGGATGAACCAGTCTTTGTCGTAATGTATTTTGGGGTTTAAAAGCCACTGGGACATTCAGTCAGCCATCAGGTGAAAAGGAGGAGCACAGACCCAGACCAGTTGTCATTCCGTATGTTTCAGGAGTTTCAGAGAAATTGAGACGTTTATTTTCTAAACACAACGTAACAACTGGTGTACCACAAGGCTCTGTCTTTGGACCCACCCTCTTTACAGTCTACATAGGTAATGTTGGTTAGAGCATCCCTGATGCATCCTTACATTCCTGTGCTGATGACACATTTGTTTATTGTCGAGCTGAAACATTTGCTCAGGTTTTCCAGCTTTTGCAATCTGCTTTCAACATCATCCAGCCAAAATTGTTCTACCTCAAACTTGTCCTAAATGCCAACAAAACCAAAAGGATGCTTTTTTTAAAACATGAAGCAGGTCCCAGTGGTTCTTCTTTTGATTTTATTCTTGAATGTCGCCCCTATGAGTTTGTCGATTCCTACAAATATTTGGGTATCTTGGTTGATTCACATCTCTCTTTTAAGCTACACATTGAAAACTTGGTAAGGAAACTGAAAGTGAAATTGGGTTTCTTTTTATTCGTTCAACCTTTATTTAGACAGGTTAATCCCATTGAGCCTCGAGGACTCATTTACAAGAGAGACCTGCATTTTTTTTTCATTCACTCATTCAAATACAAATAAATACATCAAATACATTTATTCATTTATAGATCCCATCTAACTCTGAATGCTAGGAAACACCTTATTTTCACTTGATAAAAAAATCAATTTGTACGCACCCTTTATGATTATCTACAAAGTATTATTGTCTTTGTTGTCCATTGTTGTCACTCTGTTAAAATCAGGTCTCTCTTGTAAATGAGTCCCCGAGGCTCAATAGGATTAACCTGTATGAATAAAGGTTGAATGAACGAATAGTGGAAAATTCATTATCATAATAGTGTGTTTCCCCTCCACCCAAACCATTTATGAGCTCCTTGGCAACCTGTCGTTGTAAATCTTTGTCTTGTTCATTGTTTGCATTTGGTTGCATGGTTGTGTTTTTATTGCTTATTGTTTAATATCAGAGTTCCACTTTAGCTACCAGATGGCAATCCATCACACAACCCTACACATACATAACCCACTCATCTATAAAGGTTATAAGAGTGGAAAGCTTTTTAAAAGTTGTTTTTGGTACACGTATAGGTTTGGATATTGTAGCTGCACATTAGAGGTTCCTGATGAGTTATTGCATTGACTGCCACCCATTGGTCAATCTGTGGAAATAATACTTCCTGCTTTGTTTTCACCAAAAAAAAAATACACATTCCCAGTTGTAATGCTACGGATGTCTATGTGACACCATTTTTTCTGCTATAAATGGTTCTTTCTTGTGATTTTACTTTTGCATCCCGTTACATTTAAAGTGTATTAAATGTTTGAAGTTTATATAAATGTTGTATGCACCATACTTTACTTGATAGATTTAAGTAATAATTCAAATCAAAAGCAACTCTGTTTGTCTGAAACAAAACAAAGTTGATCATTTCCTTCTGCACATCAGTTAGCTAAATTGCATTTTTTGTAACAACAGGCTTTTAACAAAAAAATTATGTCTTTCTCTATTCGTCAAATTGTAATACAGGCTTTTAACAAATAAATTATGTCTTTCTCTATTTGTCAAATTGTAATACAGAATGAAATAGAGTGCTTTTGACTGCAGTCATCTGAATCAAGTGATGGTGATGCAAGAGACAGTGTTAAACAGAAAACACACGTTCAGATAAAGGTAGCAGCAGTGAGTGTAAAGATGTAGAGCACTGAAAGAGCTGTGTATTCAGAAAAGCTCAATCCTGATGTGCTACCTGACAGCTTAAAGAAAGAAAAACAGAAACCTCTATATATACATTCATTTATGAAGGTTGAAAATTGAAAGCTAAGAAGAAGAAAAAGAACTACATATTTGATTTTGTTATGAAGCTAGATATCTTGTAAATTAAATATGCATTTATCCATCTAGTGCCAAAATGAACAAAAAGAAGAAATCTAGCCTTGACAAACTGTGCGATGTCAGCTTGTGCTTAGTAGATTTTTCAATTGCCATCCACGATAAACTTGAGAAACTCTTTGACAAGTTAGTAAACAGAAGAAATAGAATCACATCAGAAAACCACAGAATGTAGGAGAAAAACAGTCCAGTATGTCTTTGAAAAATCTGTATTTTTGTGTTTTAAATCTTAATTTGATATTTTCAAGAAAGGAGGAGGGCTAAATTTAAAAAAA
>JBBPBX010067097.1:0-16132 GCA_038048925.1 Garcialebias charrua
TGACCGTGTCCACTCTGATACACCTGTGTACTTTTGAACTGTTCCAGAGATGACCTTTACTGACCTCTCAGTAAAGCAAGACATTTTACTACAAATTATTCCATTAGTTATAATCTGAGAATATAGTCACCAAAAGAGACTATTTCTATCTTTGATTTTATTCTAATGTAATCAAAAGAATAACTTTTGTCATTTTCATGATATATGTTATATGCTGTTATTCTTTAAATGTGAAACATCAATGTGTCATTTCTGCAAATGAAAAGGTGTCAAAGTTCAGCTAGAATGTCAAACTGACTTACATAGAAATTGTTTTTGTCGAGTTTCAGCTAAAACCCTCATCTAGCGTCTGAAAGTCTCTTCACTCAGATACTTTTCCTAAACAATTCCCTTCTGCGCTGAATTTCACCTTGAATAGTGATAACAAGTGGACCAATGAAAAAGAAACAAGTCGCTCTCCTCTCAGAGCTTGTACTAAGTTTCTAAGCTTTTGCTGAAAGGCTAGAGTTTGCTGGGAACTTCAAAAGAGATGTGACCTTTCCCAAAGAGCTGGATGGACGTTTTAGCCACACGCTAAGGGCATGTCGTCCAGCTAAGGACTGATAGCGCAAGCTCAAAAACTTTGTTTATTCCTTCATGTAATAGTTATCTTGAAGTCAGAGGCCTGAAGCTGACACATTTTCTGATGGTCGATGCGGAACCCAGGAGACGTTGAAAACGTAAACGAATAACCTGCTCAGAGGTACTGGTTCCCACAAGGACCCGTGCATCTGAAAAGCTACAAGGTCTTCTCTCTTACCGGGCTGTCGTCAAAAGGTAAAGAGCTGTTTACAAACGTACCTGGATTTTAGCAGAAGTCGGATGAGAAGTGTCACTTTGGTAACATGCTCACGATAATTTCCTTTAAACCATCTTCCTCCTATTCTTTTCCCTCAAAATCTAAGCTGGAAACTAATTAAGCCAAAGAGCCCTCAGACTAAATATGTTTAACATCCAGTATTTATGTCTGTTGTGTGTAATTCAAGTGTGCTGACGTATTAAATTGAAAGAAAGTGAAATCATGTCAATCAAGTGTAATGGTGTTAATTTAGTGATTTATCTTAAATAAATGGTAGTGTCTTTGGCATACCAACTAAGTTAACGTCTCTGTCACTTAATGGCTTTGTTTATTTATCCATCATAAAGATCACAGAAATATTGGGTAAACTGAAAAAGAAAAGAATCCGTGAAATTACTATTCAATCTGAATAAGTAGATTAATTAAGGATAAAGAGGTCAGCTTAATACTGACCCCTGTTAAAATCCTTTAGTTACATCTGGGTGACACTATATGTGTTTAAAGACACAATATATGGTCTCCCTCATGTTTCCTTCATCTGGTGGCCAGTACGAGTTTTCTGAAAGTTTATTGATAAATCTGTGATCTCTCATGAACTTGAAACGTTATGTTGGCATGATTATTCCAATTTTTGGACTCTGAAGGTGATAATTTTTGGCTGGGGTGTTCAAGACAGGCAGATTCTGCATGTTTTATCATTTGAAGCTGAGAGATTGTTATTGTTCAACTCCTTAACACGCTGTGGGAAGCTTTTAGGTGAAGTTTTGTCAGCCCGTGGTCTGTGGGGGGGTTCTGGTTCCGTTCGGCCCAGTTCACGCACAGACTCCGGTACAAAGCTTTGTTGACCGCCGAGTCAAACTGCCTGAAAAGCTGTTAACATCTGCGAGATTGCTGTGTGTGGTATTTTTACATATTAGAGCAGGTCGAAAAAGCATATTACTGTTAGAACGTTGTCGGCTGGGTTCTGTCAGACCCGTTTCCTGCTCCATTAAAAAGTGGACCGGAACCGACCTTGAAGTGGCTCCGAGCGAGTCCGTGTTTGTTCTGCAGCTGCAGTGCTGGGTTACTAAGCGTAGCTTAGTTGTGCCTGTTTTAAATTTGATTGCCACGTTTCAGAATTTTGGGAAATTAATTTGAAGCGTTTTGAGTTGTTTGTCTATAAAGTTGTGTTCTGTTGTGCTAAGGTAACGTTAAAGATCTACGTGTCCAACACGTTTGTTTATGAGCTGTGATTGGATGAAACGAGAGCTGTGAGCTGTCAATCACTCGTAGCGAGCGCTGATTCGCTGTAGTGGGAACGCACGCCATTGCGACCAACCCACTTTGTCGTCATTTCCGGTACTGCATTGGTCGAAGGTAAGAAACTACATTCACCATGAATGCTTGGAATGAACTACAAACGCTGTGATTGATTGGTTGACGTCACGTATCTGTTTAGCGAGCTCCGCCTCGCTCAACGGAAGCTGGTGACGCGCTGCGTCGACCCGCCTATTTGTCTCATCATTTCCAGGTGCACTTCGGGTGACAAGCAGTTCACACACTCACAGGACAAACGGGGATTTCACTTAAAGTTTAAAAACTAATTTGAAGCCATCTAAACTGTCTAACAACATAAATTTGTCTCTGACAAGAAAGCGGTTTGAGCGTTTATCACGGACACACTAGAAACTAACTAAAAGGTTGTTTTTAGTTTAAATACTGAATTAGAAAAATCAGTCTCCTCGTGATAACATTAAGACTCGAAGCTGCCCCCTGTTGGTTAAAAGACGTTGACAGATGAGTTTTCTCAAAAACATCATAAAAAATCAGCATTTTTATGGTGAATTACCAGCTCTAAATTTGTTCTGTACACAAACAATAACTCCTGTTTATTTTAAATAAAAAATTAGAATAACAGAGGTACAGACAAACATTTTTGCTTATTTTAAATACAAAAGAATTTAAAATAACAAACAAAAGTACAGTTTTCACTCCAGATAACTGCAACTTTTTCTTTCTCTTCCTTCTCTCTGACACATCATCTTCCACAGTTATCCTGTGTACATTTAAACTTTCCTGTTTATTTCAAATAGTGAAAAGTTTAGAGTAACGAATACAGAGCATCTTTTATTTTTATTTTCACTGAAAATCCAGATAAAAGATGGCAGGCACAGAGGGTGAGACCCCTGACACCACGGATACGGGGCAGCCTGTGCCAACTGAAGGCCACGACCCGACCAAAGCAGATTGGATCGAACGTGCCTTATTTTCACTCACAGGGTCCATCACAAACTATCATGAAGAGACACAGTTGATGGAGGAAGCAGATGTGGACAGAGCATTAAAAACTGTAACAGCTGGAACCACAACGGCTGAAAAGAAAGCAGACAGAGATAAACGTTTGGCTAAATTAAGCCTTCTGTTAAAGGCCAAGCTAGACTTTGAAACTGCTGCACGCCGGGCTGTCTCTACATCATGTTTAACAGCACAAATGGAGGTTGCCACTTTACAGCAGGAGGTAAAGAGTTTAACACAGTCGAGTATTGGCAGCGCTGAACAAACGCGTAGTCTCTACGAAGAATGCACAGTGTTAAAAAGGGATTTTGAACAATCACAAGATGATTTGGAAAAATGTGTGGTGGAGAAGGATAAGTATTACCATCAGTACAAGTCGCTTCAGGCGGATTGTGGGGAGGCACGAGACGCGCTGGACAAATGCACGGACACCCTGGAATCATTATCACTACGGTACACAAGGCTGCAAGATGATTATAGAAAATCACAAGAACAGCACATGATGTTACAACGTGAAAATGATGGGTTAAGAGTCCAACTGAACAGTTGTAGAATAGAGCGTGCATCAGCAATGAACAAACTCTTTGAAGAAGAGAGAAAATGTTTGGATCTCATGAGTAAACACCTTGAGAATCCACCGCCTCCGCCGCCCCCTCCCATACCTGATGACCCACTCCCTCCTCCACCGCCCCCGCCCATGCCCGATGCACTACTCCCTCCGCCACCACCCCCACCTCCACCTCAACAGACATTTGCTGGGACAACCCAATGGCAGGTACCTACGTACCCCATGTCTACAGGTGTACCTGGTGCGCAGATGGGTGGGTATATCACTATTAATGGCTCTCAATTCGCTGTCCCAATAGAACGACTCCATAAAATTTCCCAGTTCGTTCAACGTTTTGAGCCAGGGCAATATGGTTCAACTGAAACCGATACCTATCTGAAAGACAATGGCCCTCATGCACGAAAATGTTCGTATTTTTATCCTAAATTTCTCCTACTTTTGTTCGTACGAAGCGTTCGTACGAACATGCCACGTCAGATCCAACAAAGTCTTCTATCATGAGGAAAAGCGTGTAAACGGGCTGCTTAAAGTTGATGGATCCCACCTGTTCTACTCACCTGCGCGTGCACGCGTTGAGGTCATTTACATAATTTCCACCCCTCAAAACACCATATAAGGCCACACTTCCTGCCTTTGACAGCAGGAAGTGTCCATTCATTCAAACACATGAAGTAAAAGGAGGAACTTCACGCGTTCGGAGATCTGCTCTCAGTGGCGCTGTGGCTACCCCCCCGCAAGTGTCGGATGGTCAAATATATCTAATTTTAGTGTATTGTGTTACATTATAGTTTAACTTATTCAGAAGAGCGCACCGCTACCCCCCACCCCCGCAAGTGTCGGATGTGTTTCTGAACAGAAGCATTTTAAGATGTCTCGAAACTACAGTTAAGTTCATATTAATATAGTGCATGTTCTCCCGTGGGTCGTACAGTATCAGGAATCAAGAATAAATGGTTTGATCTGAAAATGGCTTCAAACAAACATCTCGCCGCAGCATGGACAGGAGATGGTCAGGAGGTGGTCGATCCTTGACCACCTCCTGACAACATGACAGGAGGTGGTGGCAGCCAAGGTGCGCAAGACGCGTGCCAACATGACAGGAGGTGGTCGACATGAGTGGTGCGGCCGCGCGGGGGGGGGCGCGTGGAGTGGCGCACGGTGGTCGACATGAGTGGCGCGGCCGCGCGGGGTGCGCGTGGAGTGGCGCACAATGGTCGACATGAGTGGCGCGGACGCGCGGGGGGTGCGTGTGGAGTGGCGCACGGTGGTCGACATGAGTGGCGCGGTAGCGCGGGGGGTGCGCGTGGAGTGGCGCACGACATGAGTGGCGCGGCCGCGCGAGGGGTGCGCGTGGAGTGGCGCACGATGGTCGACATGAGTGGCGCGGGGGGGTTGAAGCCGCTTCTTTTAATTTAACAAATTTGTGTCGTTGCATTTAATTCTTTTTAAACTCAGAATACTTTCTGAGTCTGGATAACAGCGGATCGACTCCTCGTAAATTATACGACAGGTCCGGACCACTCGTAAATTTTGTTTGTATCTGAAAAAAATCCTAGGATACGAAAACATTGTTGAATGCCACAAATGATCCTAAATCACTTGTACGCACAGTGTAAGAACAAATCCGTGCGTACGAACGGTTCGTGCATGAGGGCCATTGAGTTTAAACTGGCATGCTATCCGAACGCTACGGTTGACGATAAAATCAGTTTGATCAAACTCACCACAAACAGGAAAGTGCAGCACTTCATTGCGCGTCAACCAGTCGCCATTTTGAAGGATTACAAACTTTTCTGCGAAACTCTACTGCAAGAATATGCTCCTCGCATGGGAGACGTTGGCTACCAAGCCGCATTGAAAATCACTCAGGGGCAGAATGAACATCCGATCCCATATTATGACAGACTTTTCGAAGCCTTTTTTGGTGATAGGAATGAGCCAGGTATGGAGGATGAACGTGATTTTAAGTTTCTTTTTATGAACAATCTATATTCAGAGATTGGTTCAACGGCCAACCTCATGGCCGACTACAGAGAAAAAACCATGCGTGAATTAAAGGAGTGCGCTATACGTGTTTTTGAAACATACAAGCGACACAAGAAACCAGTAGAAGTGTATCCAGGTGAAAAGGTCAAATACCAAACGCTAGACCTTGAAGGAGCAAGAGCGCCAGCTCACTCTTTTAAGGAAGGCGAGAATAAACAAAATTTCCAACCTGACAGACCGCAAAATGAAGGTGTCCGCTGGAACAAAGACCAAAAGGGGTCCAGAGACCCTAAGTGGTACAGGCCGCATCAAGAGGAAGAACCCCATCATCAAAAAAGGGGGGCATTCCAAAAGAAAAAGAAATATGGGTCCCAAGGAGACTCATATGAAAGAGGGTGGTCCCAGAGGGGACCCCCGAGCAATGCGCCAGCTCCTGCACCTCAAACTGAACAGTCTGGGGCGAGGAAAAACCCACAGAAGTTCCAGAAAAAAGGCCCTAAACCTCTGTCCTCAGAAGAGATGGAGAACATACGTCGGTTGTTAGAAAGTTTGAAAAAAACAAACAAGGAAAACAAACCTGGAGTAATGTGTAGCACTATCATTGATAGTGACTCAGAGCACACAAATAACAACAATGCCACGATTGCTGACAGTCACCAAGATACTGATGGTCAGGATGCTGACAGTCAGGGTACATACAGTCAACAAGACGTTGACTGTAACCATGACATCATTGTTACAGAGTCCGAGAGCCCCTCATCAGAAAAAGGGGGGGAAAGCTCACTCACCAAAGACAATGACTCGTCACAGACCGATCACTCAGACCCATGTGTGACTGCACTACCAGTACAGGTGAATGAAAATCACACAGACAATGGTAGACGTAACAAACGTCGGAAAAAACCTGATAGGTTCCTGTGTAACATTATCAGGAAGGGGCCCGCTAAGAAGGCTTACCTGTCAATCACTTTAGAAGGGGTCCTCACAGAAGAGGCCCTCCTGGATGGTGGGGCTGACATAACCATTATGTCTCCCACACTGTTGAAGGAGCTACGGATAGCCGCTAGCGGTGTTGACAGGGAAATACCCCTCAAAGAATGTGCTGTAGTATTGCAGGGACTCTCAGAGACGAGAACAACCCTAACAGCTATAGCCATGGTTCATATGCAGATTGGTGAAATGACGCTATACCACCCGGTACACGTGTCCGCCGTTGACTCATTCCCATTTTTGGTCGGCCAAGACTTTATAAACCGCTTCGACGCGATTATAGATTATGGCGATCAGACAATGTGGACCAGAGTGAGCCAACCACTGCCAATCGATATGCCTACACAAGGTGACACTGACTGTCTAACAGCAGGTACCGCGGAAGGCACAAAGGGATCCTCCAACGAGAGCACAATCCCGGTAAGTGAACCTTCAGCAACAGGTGAGGCAGAAAAGGCCCAACAAGAGAGCCTCCTCTGCGAGCTGAAACAGTCAGCACTCACTGAACACTACCTACCACAGGTAGTCAAAGGTGTTGAGATCCAAGGATCCCACACCGATGATGCTGTTCTGTCTCCTTGGACGGAGAAATCAGCGATCAGCCAAGCTTTCTATGGAACCTTGGTTAAAAAACAGTTGGGTCTAGATATGAACAAAAAGGCTTTCCGCTTTTCGTTAGACCCCAACGATAAACAGGTAATGACCGCAATAGGGATCATTGACCTGAAACTAATCTGGAACCAACGAGAACTGGATCACCCGTTCCTCGTGGTCCCGAACTTACCACATGCAACCTACATAGGCTCCGACATTTTGGTAAGATTAGGTGTCCGAGTGGACATCAACAACAATGTACTGTGGTCACTAGACACAGCCACAAAGGACTCTCCTGTGCTAACCACAGAGAACCTTAAGGCTGGACAGACCATTCCAGAGGTCTGCCAGATTGCTAACAGCCATAACACTGCGGTACCACCTCAGGTTATGAACAAGCCAGTGATGTGTCACATCATGAAAGGACAAGCTATTAGCACAAAACAGGCATACTTTCAACCATCTCCTATGTTTTTCAACTTAGGACTGTCCATGGAGGCCACATGCCAAGTGACCCTCGACTGCAGAACCACGACTGTTGCTGTGTGCAACACAAGCACAGAAGAGGTACTGATCCCAAAAAACACACAGCTAGGATGGTTGATCTCTACTGATTTTCATGATTTTGAGCTAAGCATTCCATTTCTGGGAGGACTCCCAGAAAACTTGATCCCAAATCAACACACGGGGCAAGTCTTGTTCACGAAACCAACACAGGCCATAGCTCTTTTCTCCCCCACTGAGTCCGACCAGGACACTGTCCGCAGGTTCGGTTTCAACAAAGGAGACAGTCTATGCCCTCAAACTTACAGTGCACTACCTGTTGACAGGTTTTACGACACTGAAGGGGACTCACTGGAGCTCCCCAAAGAACAAGAACCCCTCTCAATTGCTTCACAGATTGACCAGGTGGTCGCCCAAGCCGACGCCCTGAAAACTGATGAAGAAAGGGACAAACTTCGCAAAGTTCTTCTAAAATATGAGAAATCATTCTCAACTGACTCGATGGATTGTGGGTTGACCACGCTCCACACAGTGAGCATCCCAACCCCGCCTAATGCTCCCCCTGCATTTGTCAGACAGTACAAGATTCCTCTGGCAGCACATCAACCTATCAGAGAAATCATTAATGACCTGTTAGAAAAAGGTATCATCCGATACTGTAACAGCACTTACTCTGCGCCTTTATGGCCGGTGTTAAAACCAAATGGTAAGTGGAGACTCACTATAGACTACAGAAAGCTAAACAAACAAGTCCCCTTATCACGGTGGCCGATGACCCAGCTCCAACAGGAACTGCCCAAGGTCACCAATGGTAAGTACTTCTCGACCCTCGACGTCGCCTCTGGTTTTTGGACCATCCCTGTGCGCGCCGAGGACCAGTACAAACTAGCTTTCACTTTTGGTGGCCGTCAATACACCTTTAACAGGTGTCCCTTTGGCTACGCTAACTCACCTGCAGAGTTCAACATCTTCTTGAACAAAGCATGTCCAGACGCCCACGAGCGTGGGACACTGATTTACGTGGACGATGTCCTTTTGAGGCAGCCAACACTGGACTCACATTTGGCTGAGATCGACCACGTTCTGAATCAACTAACAACTGCTGGTGCTAAGATATCACTGTCAAAATGCCAATGGTGCAGAACCAAAGTGGACTACGTTGGCCTACTTGTAGGTCCAGACGGAGTACAACCACAGCTGACTCGCACCCAAGGCCTCGACAATCTCAAAGTCCCCACCAATCTCAAAGAACTACAAAGTTTTCTGGGCGTGTGTAACTACTCGAACCAATTCATCGAAAACTATGCGGACCTTGCGAAACCACTGACTGAACTCCTTAAAAAAGACGTACCATTTGTTTGGACTGACAAACAGCAACAGGCAATGGACGCTCTTATAAACAGGATCAAGTCAGCCCCTTGTTTAGTCTACCCAGACTACAACAAAGAGTTTTACTTGGAAGTGGGCTTCTCAGCTCATTGCATAAGTGCAGGTCTGTACCAGATACACGACAGAGACAAACGTGTAGTAGCCTACGCCAGCAAAACGATGGCAGGCCCCGAGTTGAGATTCTCAGACTGTGAGAAAGCTCTACTGACCACAGTGTGGGCAGTTAAACATTTCTCCAGCTACATTGGTGGACAGAAAATCATTGTGGAAACACAACACCAGCCAGTGACTTTTCTTAACAGTGAACGCATCAGAGATGGTGTGGTGACAAACTCACGTGTTGCAACGTGGCTCATGGCGCTTCAAAGTTTTAACCTAGACATACGTTATGGTCAAAACAAGAAGTCTCATCTGGGGACGGACTTGGCAATCTGCCAGAAGTGTACACAAGATGTACCAGCCACCCAGCCGCCGGTTGAGGTAAAACCCCCAGTAACTGAAGACCCGAATCACCACTTCTTTGATGACAATATCTGCAAAGATATGACAACATTGTACGTGGATGGATCTTCATTCCTCCGCGACAAAATCTGTAGGGCAGGTGTTGGAGGAGTTCTCCTCCAAGACCAAGAACAGATAACTTTCAGCTACAAATTAGGATCTCAGACTTCTCAGTACGCTGAGATTGCAGGAATCCTAATAGCTCTCCAGATGGTAGTAGAACGCTCCATCAAGACGCTAGTCATCTGCACTGACTCTAACTATGCTCGTTTGAGTTTCGCTTGTCACCTCGCTGTGTGGAAACAGAACGGTTTCCTAACAAGCGACAGAAAAGTGGTCAAACACAAAGAGCTTTTCATAGCGTGTGATCACTTGGTGACATCACACGACTTACAGATCTACTGGAAGAAAGTTCCAGGACATTCTAGAGTCCCAGGCGATGACAAGTACTACAATGACATTGCAGATTCCTTAGCCAAAGAAGGAGCCGACGAAGGTCCTCTATGGTCCTTCGACCCCTCCTGGTTAATCAAGACTCTGTCAATACAACCTACAGTCAGGGTAATGGCAGTCACACGTGCACAGGCCGCAGCCAGACCTGCTGACAACGCAGTCTCTGTACGACCTGCACTGACTGACCCAGACATCATCCAACTACAGAAGTCGGATCCTGCTATCAACTCCATGATACTGTACCTGACTGATCCAGAAAAACACTCCGTCTAAAGACGAACTGGATTCCGATCCAGACCTTAAAGTCCTTTATCAGCTGCGCAAACAGCTAAAACTAATCAAAGGCATCCTAACTTTCGCTCATGGACCAACGTCCTCACCTGTGTTCGTGGTTCCCCATGACCAAAGGGGGGTGATGTTAGTTCATGCCCATGATCTCCCGTCCGCAGGACACAAAGGAGATAAAGCCACGCTGACGGCATTAAAACAAATTGCCTATTGGCCTGGAATGAAAAAGGATGTCAAGGACTACATTGAAGGGTGCGTGGTCTGTGGCCAGTTTCAGCCAACCAGACCACTTCACAGAGCACCACTGCAAAGCAGAGGCATTGCATTCCCATGGTCTGACCTCCAGATCGACTGGGTTGGACCACTCACTAAGAGCTCTAGAGGAAATAAATATTTTCTCACGGTAACCTGTGCATTCACCAAATGGGTAGAATGCCTACCAGCTCCTAACGACACAGCACAAACCACTGCTATGTTGTTAATGAATCATATATTCTCAAGGTTTGGACTTCCCCTTAGGGTGAACTCAGACCAAGGTACACACTTCACAGGTGAAGTGATGAAAGAACTGTGGAAGACGCTAGGCGTCAAGGCCAACTTTCATGTCGGCTACCACCCACAGGCTTCAGGCCAAGTAGAGAGAGCAAACAGAACTGTGGTGAGTATTTTGAAGAAATACGTGGCTGCAAACCACAAGGACTGGGACGTGAAACTCCCTCTGGTCCTCATGGCCATAAGAGCCACTCCACACACATCAACTGGCATCTCTCCCTTCGAGATGATGACCGGTCGACAAATGACTCTCCCTCTACACCTGTTGTACCAACCAGGCGACGCCGCCATGGCGACAGCCTACACTACACAACAATACATGAAAGATTTGAATGTACACCTCAGAAACACTTTTGCTTTCGCCCAGAAAAACCTGGAAAAATCCGCTGAAGGACGCAAGGCGTACTACGACCAAAAGGCCTCTCACAATGAACTCCAAGTGGGAGACAGAGTCTGGTACTATACGTTCGCCCCAGCAACCGGGAAAGGAGGGTCCGAGACCGGAACTCTCGCCCGCAAACTAATGCCCAGGTGGACTGGACCTCATCTGATAACAGACAAAGTGTCCTCAGTCGTCTACGAAATCAAAATCAGCAAAGGCCGCAAAGAGCCAATTGCTAAATGGGTACATCGAAATCAGATCAAACCTTACAAGGCGTTCAATGACTCCACAAAAGACAAAGATCTCACAAACTCACCGACTTCATGGGATAATAAGGTCGTCCAAACACAAGTTAGTAAATAAACTAATCAGGTTTAAACTACCATATTTCCCACCCTATAAGTCGCATTGTCCAATTTGAACTTAGAAACGCTAAGCCTAAAACCCACAACAAAAAACTAACCTTAACAACCGTTTAAATCCACGAGATTTAATTTGACCTCGGTCATAAAGTTGAGACCTGTTTTTCTTGTGTGTTGCACTTTGGAATCTGACGACAGGAGTGTGTCGAAGCAGTGAAACGTTGTTTCCTTGTTGTTTAGTCATTACTGTTGTCATTAGTTGAGATATTGTTTGGTTCTGAACACTCCCAGCCAAAAAGGTTTTGTATTAACATTGGTTAATGAATGATATGGATTTAACTATGCCAACATGCAGTTCGTTTTGTTAAATCTCAATCGTCGAAGAGTCAATGTAGTTTAAAGCTACTCAAGGTACCATAAACTACACTGGTCTCACAATTTCTAAATTGAACCGATTCGATCGTTTCTATTCTAGATTATCTATTCATTTTGATGAGTCTCGCCATAGACTTCAAAATTTATTAGGAATACCAAATCCTACGTCGTTCGTCTAAAAGACAACAGACATTTAGATCAAACTATATTTCATTTTTCTATTTTAGTTTAACCTAAACTAAGTAATGAATGGAGGAATAGTTTGGAATTAGAGGCCTTCGTTACAGAAGCCCTCCAAAATTTTATAGGTATAGATCCCTATATCTAATTTTACAGAATTGATCCACCCCTTAATTGGTAATTGTAGCTGATCTAAACCATGATAGCTTACATACCAGGTGCATATAGGTAAGGCTTAATGTAAAATCCCAATCATAAGCCCACCTTAAAAAACCACATAATTGCATGACACATAGAACCAGAGTGGCACTGACTGGAAACCAACCAGCCAACAACCTTCGATGTGGGGACCTGCAGCTCCAACGCTTGGTCTTCAACCTTCGTCCAAGGGTCGCCTCCTCTGCGTCAATCGAGGGATTCCCTCTACATGCTGATTATGAAAACAATTGTTGCTGATCAATCGCCAACTCTAATCGATATGGAATTATCGTTGTGGAATTACCGCTGTGGATTATAAGACTTTGTTTTCCAAAGGATCACAGACTTTGTTTTCCAAGAGTTAACAGACTCAGTTTTCCAAGGGATTACAAGCTTTCCGCTATGGGATTACCTACAAACAGTATGGAATTTCCAAAAACATTATGGGATTATAATTTTGATTTTTCTTTTCCACTTACTGGATTACTTCAAGATCAAAGACAGTTCAAGGTTTCCTTTCGTGTTGGACCCCATCCCCAAGGACTGGCGATGGCTTCCAAAAGGGGGGAGATGTAGTGGACCTACCCAGGGTCAAACTAAGGTTTTTGAACTGTCCAGTGATGACCTTTACTGACCTCTCAGTAAAGCAAGACATTTACCACAAAATCATTCCATTAGCTGTAATCTGAGAACATAGTCACCAAAAGAGACTATTTCTATCTTTGATTTTAGGCTGATGTGATCAAAAGAATAACTTTTGTCATTTTCATGATGCGTGCTTTTAAGCTGTGTTATTCTGTAAGAGTTAAACGGTGTTCACTGCTGTGTTAAAGTTGAAGTCTCGGGTCAGAGAGACCAGATGGTTTTGTTTAGAAAGTCAGAAGACAGTTAATCCGTTGTTTTTCATGAGCAGGGCTCCAGCTTTATCTGTCTTTTCCTAAACATTTCCCTCTGCTGCTGGCTGTAACCTTGGGTCGCGATAAAAAAGTGAACTGCTCGACTGGTCCACGGACCAATGAAAAAGAGACAAGCCTCACTCCTCTCTTTGATCCTTTTTTAAGTTCTAAGCTGTTGCTGGAACGGCAGAGTTTCTGGGAACTTCAAAGAGATGTGAACCTTTCCCAAAGAGCTGGGGTACGTTTGGTCAAGAGCTAACGACCTTCGTCTTCAGCTAAGGACTGATAACCTGCTGTTATGAGTCCACGTCGAATGAGCGTAAGCTCAAAACTTTGTTATTCCTTCCTGGAATAAGTTATCTTGAGCCAAAAAACCACGACTGCCACGGCTTCTGCCGACGAAAGCGAGTATCACCGACACCGACAAGGTAAACACGTGTGGAGTCCAGCTTGGACTTGCGGGACCGACGACTCGTCAGTCCAAGGCTGATCACAGCTCTTTACCAGAACCGAGGCGGACGTCTTAAGGTAAAGGAGCCGCTGTTTGCTTGCTGGAGGTGTGATGATATCTTAGCTGGACGCGTATGGAAGAGTGTCATCTGGTTTCATAAATGCAAGATAAACTTCCTCTCTTAACCTCCCAATTCTTCTTAAATCTTTCCTCCTCTCCTTTCCCTCAATTCTAAGCTGGAAACTATTTTAAGCTAAAGAGCCCTCAGACTAAATATGTTTAACATCCAGTATTGAAGTCTGTTGTGTTAAATTTAAGTGTGCTGACGTATTAAATTGAAAGAAAGTGAAATCATATCAATCAAGTGTAATGGTGTTAATTTAGTGATTTATTTTAAATAAATGGTAGTGTCGCCTGGCATACCAACTAAGTTAACGTCTCTGTCACTTAATGGCTTTGTTTATTTATCCATCATAAAGATCACAGAAATATTGGGTAAACTGAAAAAGAAAAGAATCCGTGAAATTACTATTCAATCTGAATAAGTAGATTAATTAAGGATAAAGAGGTCAGCTTAATACTGACCCCTGTTAAAATCCTTTAGTTACATCTGGGTGGCACTATATGTGTTTAAAGACACAATATATGGTCTCCCTCATGTTTCCTTCAACCGTTATGTTGAACACATTGCCTCCGATTGGAAAGATAGTTAGAAAACCAACCGATTGTGTGATCAGAGAAACCGATTTCTGAGAGCTTATGACACAGGATGTTATGATCCACAGTGTCAAAAGCTTTAGACAAGTCTAAGAAAAGTGCAGCACAATAATTCTTAGCATCCAATGCTTCAACAACGTCATTAAGAACCTTCAGAGAAGCAGTTGTTGTGCTGTGTTTTTTCCTGAAACCAGATTGATGAAGAGGTAAAATGTTAAATGAGTCCAGATAATTTTTGATCTGAGAGTTTATCAGTTTTTCTAGGATCTTGGATAAAATGCAAAGTTTAGAGATTGGTCGATAGTTGTACTGTGTATATATATATATGTATGCATGTATATAAATAAAACAGTAATTGTTTTACCTTTGAGTCCTCTCACATCTGTGAATCCCAACATAGTATGAAGTAAAATCAACCGTGTAAACCTCCTGCAGCCAAATGGCTCAGATTTGACAGGATTTGTACAATCCACCAGAATTCCCCCTCTTGTCCCAGGTTGTCTGGCCTCCATGCAAGCAGAAAAAAATCCTGGCAGGGATCAATATTCACAACGGAGGACATTTGGAACAGTTGCAGGTTGTCTTTCATGATGAAGGATGGGTGGTCTCTGGATTTCTTTCACCACACTAAGAGGATTAATGTATTTTATCCTTTTTGCTGGGGAAATATACAGTATATGGATTTTGTTCCATGTATGTTGGCCAAGAAGAGTGCTGTCCCAGAGGAAAGTGGTGTCTGAAACATGTGGGAGGTCGAGGGCTGTATTGCTATAAGAGCAGCCTTGATTCAAGATGGATGAGAAAAGCCATTAAAAACTAAGCAGTGAACACTTCTATCTCCTAAAGAGGGATGCATGTTATTTTTGAAATGCAGCAGCGACCCAACCATCCACCTCCATCTCCTTCCCTTCCCTCCCTCCACTGTTGCAGTATCATATTGTGCTGGACCGAGCCCATCCCTCTAAAGGAACACTTTAAACTGCACAGACAGAGAGCAAACCTATTTTTTATGTTTTTCTACCTTGTTCCTTTTCCATATACCCCCTTAAATGCAGCTCACATGACATCACATTGCTGCAGTGCTGCACTGTCCATGAAAGGTGTCGGTCGTTTCCTGTGATAACCAAAGAAACTGTGGCCACATCGACTCTGCTCCGCTCCATCATCACGGCGTGACAGCGTGGATTCTTTTCCACGCCGCGCGCGCTCCTGTTATTACGCAGGTGGATGTCTGCGTGAAAGAGGCAGAGAGGCGCGTTTCACCCCCACCTCCGGAATACACAGCATCAAGATCCCCTCTGCCTCCTCCTCCTCCTCACCATCATCATCATCATCATCATCATCATCGCATCCCGCCCTGGAGAAATCGACCGCGTTTGTCTGTTCTGGGGAAGATGGACCAAGTCGTGTATGAAAACTAATTGCGCGCATGACTGCGCATAGTATGAGAGGAGACTGGGGGGAATAAACACCATCAGTCCATGGGTGGGATCCTTCCTGACTGCGCCTCAGACAGAGGAGGAAGTTCTGGCAGCAAGGCGTGATGAGCGCGTCTGGACCGGGAGCAGCAGAGTCTTGTCTAAGCTTCAATTTGACGCCAACCTTCAGCAAAGCAGAGGCTTTTTTTTTTTTTT
>JBBPBX010067098.1:0-11202 GCA_038048925.1 Garcialebias charrua
ATTTATTCGGCGAGCTGAAATTCTAGTCTTTTCACTTCTACTCAGTGAAGTATCATAAATGAAAATAAAAATAGATTACATACAGAAAAGAAATAAAGGGAAGGTCTTCTTCACGTGGTTTTTGTCTACATCTTAACAGAAACATATGTTAAACATACATAGTGTACCTGTGCATTCGGCCTTATTTTACCTGCTACTATGTTATCAATGGGTTCCACCTTTTCTTAAACAAATCAATGGACATGTTTAGTTTTGCTGTTATTTTCTCCATCGTGTAAACATTCACCAATCTCTCTTTCCATTGAGGAGGTAAAGGTTTGTACCAACACACTGTTATAATTTTCTTTGCTACCAGCACAAGGACTCCCAACAGGTATCGTTTTTCTTTACTGAATATATCACTCGGGGGCATTCCCAGAACAAAGAAAAGGGGGTTCCAATCAATAAAAATGTGTAAGATATTTGAAATTTCCTCTCTAACTCCTTCCCAAAAAGTTTTAAACTTTGGACAATCCCAAAATATGTGTGTGTGATATCCAACCAGTCCACATTGTTTCCAGCACAAATATGATTTAGTCTTGTCAAATCTTGAAATAATATGTGGTGTTTTGAAATATCTAACTATCACTTTCCAATAAAATTCTTTCCATGTTGGACTGCTAGTCAGTTTATGTCCATTTTCACATATTAGCTCCCAATCTTGATCCTCAATCACAACATTAATTTCTAGTTCCCACCTTTCCTTTATTCCAGGAGGCCCCCCGTCAGACATGATTGTAAGCATTTGTATAGATTTGACACTGTTTTATCAGATTTTTTTTCTTTAGTGACCTTTATAAAGAACATTTCTAAGTCAGTAGGCCTTGATTTAAGGAGAGACCATTCAGCATGGGACATTAAGTAACTTCTCAGTTGCAAGTATCTGTAAAAGTCAGATGAAACCAACCCATATTTCTCCTGAATCTGACTGAATGATCTCAGAGTCTCCCCTTCAAACAAATCATCAATGAAAATAACATTTTTATTTTGCCAGTCTCGAAACCTTGAGTCATGTTGCCCTGGTAAGAAATCTGTTATATCCGAGATTTTTAAAGCCCTGGATATAGATTGAGGAGATTTGACATTTTTTCTAACCACTCTTAAAGTCTTTTGTGTATTTCTCATTCATATATTTGTAATCTTGCACTTATTCCAGGTTTCAGTTGAGCAAAATGCAAGGCCCTGTAAAGAAAAATTTGGACAAGAGTTTTGTTCTAATGTCAACCAGTTTTTTTTCTTTATTTTGTGTTAGCCAATCTACTGTTGCACATAATTGTGCTGCCCAATAATATAGTTTTAAATTTGGTAAGTTGAGACCTCCATAAGATTTCCTATTGGTCAACTGTGTAAATTTTATTCTGGCCTTTCTTTTCTGCCAAATAAAAGTAGAAATCATTTTTTGCATTTTAGAGAGACCTGTTGCTGGAATCCAGATAGGAAGGGACCTAAACAAATACAATAATCTGGGGAGAATATTCATTTTGACTGTTTCAATCCTTCCAAAAAAGGATAACCGTAAGATTTCCCATCTTTCTAGATCCTTTTGAATTTGATCTAATAATTTTACATAATTTGCTTTATGCAATTTGGAAATATCTGTAGTTATGTTGATTCCCAAATATCGAAATCCATCCGGTGACCAATTGAAATTAACTGTTTTAGATAGTTTTGAAGGCCAGGTCCCTTTTATCATCATCGCCTCCGATTTTGTTTCATTTATTTGATATCCTTAGACTAAACTGAAGTCTTTCAAGCATTTTAAAATATTTGGTATAGAAATAATTGGGTCTCTAATATATAGTATGACATCGTCGGCATATAGTGACAATTTGTGGGTCCTAATTTCATCCGATATACCTAAGATTGATGGGTCTGTCCTGATTAATTCTGCTAGAGGTTCTATACTGATAGCAAACAGAATTGGGGATAGGCAGCATCCTTGTCGTGTTCCTCTTTTTAAGGGAAATTTTTCTGACAGAAAACCATTGACTCTTACTTTAGAAGTTGGATCGAGGTATAATACCTCAAACCAACTAACAAAGTTTTCATCGAATCCCATCTTTAATAAAACCTGTTTCAGAAACATCCAATCCACCCGATCAAATGCTTTCTCGGCATCTAGGCCGAGAAGCATTGATAGGTATGTGTTTTGTTGGCCAACTGAAATTATATTTAGAGTACGTCTGATGTTATTTATTCCGAATCTTTTTGGTATGAAGCCCGTCTGATCGGGATTTATAAGTTTGTTGATGATCTTTTGTAACCTTCTGGCCAGGATAGCACTTAAAATCTTAACGTCATTACATAATAAACTTATTGGTCTATAAGAGGCACAATGTGTGGGGTCTTTATTTTCTTTGTGTATAACCGAAATAATTGCTTCTGCCCATGTTTTGGGTGGATCTTTGTAACTTAAAGCATAATTAAATACTCTACATAAGAGTGGAGTGAGTTCAGCCTGAAAACATTTATAAAATTCTCCTGAAAACCCATCTGCTCCAGGTGATTTGTTATTTTTAAGATTTCCTATTACAGACTTAATCTCTTCTTCCGTAATTATCCACACCATTTAGTTTGTTAAGATTAATTCGTTGCATGAATTGTTTGATTTTATCTGTTTTGTTGGGAATAGTCACAGAATCATATAGCTGTTTGTAATATATTGAGAATGCATCTGCTATTTCTCTGGGATGGGATACTAACTTTTTAGATAATGGGCATGTAACTTTTTGGACGATGCGACTTGCCTGCAATTTCCTTAGTTGAAATGCCAAAAGTCTACTTGCTTTGTTTCCTTGTTCATAATATTTTTGATTGGCAAATCGCAAAGTACCCTCTGCCTTGTAGGTTAGTAGATCATTTAAATCTTGTCTACACTTCTTCAGTTCCTGTAATGCACTGTCACTATTTGTTCTTTTATGTTCAGCTTCAAATTTCTTAATTTGTTCTTGTACATTTTCTTGTTTATTTTCACGCTCTTTTTTAATTTTTGAAGAAAATGAAATAATTTTGTCTCTCAAGTATGCTTTGGCTATGTCCCATAGAATAGATGGGGAAATCATGTCCTTATCATTAATATCTAAAAAGAATTTAAGTTCATCTTTTATATATTGGATTATCTCTGATTTATTTAAAAGTGATTCATTTAGTCTCCATAACTTTAAAGGTTTCTCTAGGTCCACATTTAGAGACATTATCACAGGTCCATGATCTGAGATAGTTTGACGTTCAATGTGACAGTCCGTCACTCTGTGGACCTCCTGTTTAGGAACACAAAATAAGTCAATTCTAGAGTGGCTCTTATGGACTTTTGAAAAGTGTGTATAGTCCCTGATCTTTGGATGTTTTGCCCGCCATACTTGAACGAGCTCCATCTCCTCTAGCAAGTTCTTCAACGCCTTTGTTTTTGATAGTTGATATTTTTGTTCTAATGGAAATTTGTCCATATATTGATTCAACACACAATTAAAGTCTCCGCCCAAAATAATTATTCCTTTTGAATGTCCCGCAAAGATTTGGGCTAGCTTTTTGAAAAAGCCCGGATTATCCTCGTTTGGAGTGTAAACATTCATAATTGTTAAAGTAGTTCCTCCAATCAAACCAACAACCAGTATCCAACGAACTTCTTTTTCTTTTAGTACATTTTCTGCTTCAAAACATAAAGATTTATGACACAGTATGGCTACTCCCCTTTTTTATAGTTTTCATATGATGCACTGAATATTTGTCCCACCCACTCTCTCTTTAATTTGGCATGTTCTGCATCATTTAAATGGGTTTCTTACAAAAGCCCAATTGTACAATTCAGCCGTTTTAATTGAATTAGGATCTTTTTTCTCTTAATAACATGATTTAAACTATTAATGTTATAAGAAATTATTTTCAAAGTTGTCATAATTATGTGAGAACAAAAGTTATTTTACTTCCCTTCAATATTAGGTTGATATCTTCACAAACATGTTTAACATTCAAAATCTGCTCGCCGAAAAACAATGAACAAAATGAACAAGAAAACAGATATACATCTTCGTAGAACTTCCAGTTATTCCATGTGCTACCCGTTTGGCTAGTACAGGTAGCACATTCCTGATGTAAAATGGACAGGGAGGGTGATCTCCCTGGGTGGGGTACACTGATGCCGGGTACCCACCTAATTTGTCAGAACGCTCCTACCGCCCCCTTTTGGCCGCTTGTCATGTTCCCACAAAGCCACTGAAGACGCGTCTGATGACGCGCACTAGGGGGAGGCAAAGGAGGGGGTCTAGCTTATTTTCCGGGTCAGTTGTTGTGTTTCATGTTGCTGGCAGATAAAATCAGCAGCACGTGAGCCTTGGAGTGGGTTTTCTACGAGCCGAACTGCAGCTCCGACAGTCTTTGTTGAGATTAAAATGTTTTTTTATGTTTGGAGTGATCGTACGCTGGAGCGGACAGCAGCAACTGTAAAAATTCCAAGTGTCTTACCGGAGTCTGGTTCCAATTCATGGAGGCTCGATGGGGTAAGTTAAAAAAAGTCCAAAAAAAGTCCCGTTGTCGTTGTGTAATCACATAGCAGAGGCTCTCCCGATTGTTTGCTGGATACGTCGAGCAACGTCGAGCCGCAACATATCAACTTTTCGATCCGACGCTGCTCAACGCGTAGGTTGCTTCGGACGTGCGCGTGCGCGGAAAGGAACTGCCGCGTGCCGCCGCGCCGCTTCAAACACTCAAAATGCGCCGCTTCATGATACGCCGTGCCTCGACGCCTCTCCACATAGACTTTCAATGTAAACCGGCCGCTTCCGTCGCCCGACACGGGTCCAGTGGGTACCATTAGTGTGTAAGCAGCAGTCCACATACTCTCCAACTCTTTGCTGCCTTAAATGCCCAATTAAAGAGAAAATACTCATCCCATACGCGCAGACCGATATTTTAGAAATATTAACACGTATACTACCTGCTTGTCCTTATTTATATTCTCACGTTCCACTTTTACTTGAAATGTCAACTTAACTGAGTGCAGAATCAGGTGTACGTTGCCATCTCAACCCTCCTTGTGTTGATCCATAGAGTTTATGATGGCCCTGATGTCCATGGTGCTCAGATTTTGCACATCTTTCTTACGTCTCCCCTGGGTCTGCCATCCATCACGTAGCAATTCTCTCTCCAAGATGTCTCGATCATCCACCTCCACAGGAATTCCAAGTTCCCTTAATGTGGTTTGGGCATCCAGTAAAGATGGAAAGGTCTTGACACCGCTCTCCAGGAACAGTCTAAGTTGAGCTGGATATGGTGATTGTGCCTTGATGTTGTGCTCCTTTAGCTTTTTGATCACTTCACACACTTGTTTTCGTTTTCTTTGCACCTCTGGGGAGTAGTCCTGGTCGAAATAAACTTTGTTACCCCGAAATTCCACATCCCGTTGCTTCCACGCCTGTTGTAGCACCATCTGTTTAACATTGAAATCCAAAAAATGAACTATTATAGATCTCGGAGGTGCTGTTGGTTTTGGCTTCGGAGCTAGAGCTCTGTTGGCCCTCTCTACGCAAATGTTCATGCCTTCAGGCAGCTTCAGCTCAGCTTTGAAAAGTTCTGTGATAAATGGAATCATCTCTTTTACTTCAGAGTCTTCTTTTATTCCATATATTCTTATATTGTTCCTATGCAATCTGTTCTCCATATCATCTTGTTTGGCAGTTAATCTGGCATCTTTTTTCAGTAAGTAAGCTAACACTCTTTCTTGTTTCATGCCTCGGTCTTCGGTGTTACTCACCCTTTCCTCCGTTTCATTCAGTCTCTTCTCCAATGTGTCAATTTTCTTTTTTATTTCTCCGATTGACGCCTCCATCCGTGTTTGAGAATCCAAAATGTCTCGTTGTGTCATTCTACTCTTCTCTGAATTTGCGGAGTTCTTTTAGCATTAGCATTCCACCTTCGTTGCCATCTTGAGCTAAGCTAGCGTCCAGCGTTAGCTGTTTTTGCGTCGTCTTCGTATCTTCGCCTTTCGCCCCCTTCGTTTCCCTTCTTGTAGGTTTTTGTGTGGAAGTCATTATAATAATGTTTTCTGGATAGTTAGGTGGAATTATATTCTTATAGCAGGTAGATTAATTATTATTTCGGTCGGAGTGCAGCCTGTAAGCGTCTCTACTCAGGCATGCCGGAAGCGGAAGTTCAAAAGTTAATTTTAAACAAGAAAATTTAAAAAAATTGTCAAAGCTTAATAAGTTATATTTATCAATATTTTACAGTGGTGCCACTTCAACTGTTTTTTTTGGTCTAGAACTTTCAGTGCTTGTGAGTGCAACATCCTCATAAGTTTTAAAACAGATTGCGTTGCTTGGCTCCAGACAGTGACACAGTATGAGAAATGAGACATAATCATGGCATGTAGGTACAATTGAGCATATTTTCCACATAAACAAGATCTTATAAGACGAAAACAATTTATATTTGTCTTAATGTTTTAAACACTTTCCTAATGTGAGCCTCAAAGTTAAGGTGGGAATCTAGAATGACACCCAGATATTTAAACTCATCCATTTTTTGGATTTCCTTTTGATCAATCACAATTGAAAAGTTACAGACTTTACGCCGGATAGTGAAACACATTGAGACTGTTTTATTGCAGTTCAGAGTCAAACAGTGATTCTTAAACCACTGAGACACTCCATCCATCTCCCTGTTCAGTAACTCTGCTGCCTGTTGTTGAGTCTTTGCAGATACATACAGTATGTGATGGCGTCATCTGCATACATCTGACATTTGGCGTATTTGCAACTGTCCAGTCAGTCGTTGATGTATAAACATAAAAGCAATGGATCTAAAATGGAACCCTGTGGAACTCCCATGGTACATGTTTGGGGGCTGGATTTCATTCCATTAACTTTTTCGGATGAGAAGCGAAACGTCTTGTTTGTTACAAATAAAGTCCAGTTGTTCTGTATTGAACGCCTGTTTTGATTTTATCATGTCCTGGACGACTGAGAATCTTCACCAGCATATTCCATTAACTTTGACGCACTGTTCTCTTTTTTAGATATGAGCTAAACCAGCTGATTGCTAACTTGGAGAAGTTATACTTACTTAGTATGCATGTACATAGTAGGCTATGTATGTTTTTCTTGGCTCCTTAATTATTAATGTACATTATTTTAGAATCCATGTCTCATGTATGCCATGAGTATTACAATTTTTTTTAAAGGCGGTATGACATGATTTTTTTTTAAAGTATGTTTAACTGATTTATGAAGCTCCAAGTTGGAAACTGTTAAATGGTAATTCCAACTAATTTTTTACTACCTCTGTTTAGTATGCACACTGCACCTCTATAGCAGTGGTAGCAGAAACGTGCACCCATAGGTGCCCTACGTTTTAAGCTGGAAACAACAGTGAGGATATGGACGTACAAAAACAGTTACAGATGAGCTAGCATACTGGATGCCTGGAAATCTGACTAAGATTAACCCAGAAGTTGGCCATAAAGTGGATTTCAGTACTTCAGCTTCTCAAAAGAAGATACTTCACCAAAAACATCCACAGATGTCTCAACACCAGCCAGAAGATGCCATCCACACAAAAAAAAATCCCAACAGCAAATCTGGTAGACTTGGCTCCTCTGCTTGACACACTACTAGAGCACAGTAAGAGTCAGAGAGTCAGAGAGAATTTATTGTCATTTGCACCGCATGTAGTACATGTGTTGAAAACGAGATTATGTACACAGGGTCCCAGTTACATCCAACAACAAATGCAAGAGAAAAACAATAATAACATCTAGGATTAACTAAGAGAGACATCAGCTAGTAATACACTAAGCCCTAATGTAGTAGAAAAACATCATTATAAACAGCAGCACGAACATGAGCAGATGGTCACAGATGAACGCAGCAACAAGAAACAGATCAGTATCAGTATGATGTGACATTTTGCAGTGTTTATTCTTATTATTTATTTATTCATGAGTCTGACAGCCTCAGGGTAGAAGCTGATAAGCTAGTAAGGCTGATGAATGAAGAAATATTACAAACTATTCAAACACAATGAGCACCCAAGTATCTTCCCTCCTTCTTTTGCATCTCTGCACAAATATTTTGGCCAAGATGGCCACGCTCTCTGGAGCTGCAGCTTCACAGGCTCCCGGTGTAACCCCAGTTTCTAGGAGTTTTGAAATTGACTCCGTGCCTGACTCTGCACGATTTATGCATGTGATTTATAGCCAATCTGAACTGATGAGAATAAGAGTGGATTTACCATGGAATATAGCAGCGATCAGCATCAAACTTAAATCTACGCTTGGCAGAATGCAGATCTTAAAGTCATCTAGTTGGAAGCTGCAGCAGAGGTGCAACAGGAGGTTGGCTTGAAACTCAGTAGTGAAGGCTACCTATGGGACAGATCTGGTTGGCAGGCCGCAGACTGACAAAGTCCTCTGCATGGGGGACGAAATGTTTCACTTAAAGAAACAGGTCCACTAGACATGATTTAACCATTTTTTTTGTCATCTACCTGGATGATTGGAGCTTACAAAACTTTTTTTTTTTAACACAATGGCCCTCGTTCACGAAAATGTTCGTATTTTTATCCTAAATTTCTCCTACTTTTGTTCGTACGAAGCGTTCGTACGAACATGCCACGTCAGATTCAACAAAGTCTTCTATCCTGAGGAAACGTGTGTAAATGGGTTGCGTAAATATGATGAATCCCACCTGTTCTAAACAGCTGCGCGTGCACGCGAGAGGTCATTTACATAATTCCCACCCCTCAAAACACCATATAAGGCCACGTTTCCTGCCTTCTGACAGCAGGAAGTGTCCATTCATTCAAACTCAAGAAGTAAAAGGAGGAACTTCACGCGTTCGGAGATCTGCTCTCAGTCGCGCTGTGGCTACCCCCCCACCCCCCGCAAGTGTCGGATGGTCAAATATCTTTAATTTTAGTGTACTGTGTTACATTATAGTTTCACTTATTCAGAAGAGCTGTGGCGCACCGCTACCCCCCACCCCCCGCAAGTGTCGGATGTGTTTTTGAACAGAAGCATTTTAAAATGTCTCGAAACTACAGTTAACTTCATATTAATATTGTAGTGCATATGTTTTGTCTCCCGTGGGTCGTACAGTATCAGAAATCAAGAATAAATGGTTTGATCTGAAAATGGCTTCAAACAAACGTCTCGCCGCAGCACGGACAGGAGGTGGTCAAGGAATAGTCTGCGAGATGGATGGACAATAAATGCCACGCTGCGCAGACGCGTGCCAACATGTTTTGCAGCACAAATGAGTCATGCGCGCTCCTCCTGGTCATCGCGCAACCACATTCTGCAGGTTATATTTCGAATCAGATATAATAATCTATTGCTCCGATGGTGTTTGGCACAGCAGTCCAGCAATAGCATGAAAATCAGTCTTAATTCGTACTTGTTCTGCGGCGGTGTATGGGAATTTTATGTACCTGGGTGTTAATATGAGGAGCGGCTTTGATGACCAAGGGGAGCGCACGACTCACTGAAGCCTGCGCGACACACCAGACAAATTAAACTTAAAATTATAATTCTAATTCAAACAGAATAACCTATTGTCAAGAATAATTATGGTGCGTGATTTTTTTAAACCCAAAATATTTTCTAAATAACGAAATATGAAGTTATTAGTGGAGAAATTCCGTCTGGATGACAGCAGACTGACGTTCCTAAAATATACGACGGGTCCGGACCACTCGTAAATTTTGTTCGTATCTGAAAAAAATCCTAGGATACGAAAACATTGTTGAATGCCGCAAATGATCCTAAATCGCTCGTACGCACAGCTTAAGAACAAATCTGTGCATACGAACGGTTCGTGAATGAGGGCCAATGGCCCCAAAGCAAATGTACTTGGTTGACAATAAATTATTCTGATGCGTTTTGAACACATCCATTATTTGTTGGTTTTCGCAATTTGCAGGTGCTCTACAAAAGTAACTTCGGTAAATTTCCGAGGTTTACTGTACTGACATGTGCTCATTGAAATGTTTTGTCAAGATCCTCATGGGGTGAATACGTATATGTTTGGGCTTGTCTTTTGAACAACGCTGTGAGAGAAGGTTGCTTTATTGCATATGGATATAAAAACACGTTTTGTTTTGTTCTACCAGTTTATTGCTCAACTTGAGGTCTTCTAATGGTGGAATGTCAAATCAGTTAACCCTTGTATTGTCTTTTAGGTAAAAAAAAAATTAGCCACACACTAATTTCTGTCCATATTTTTTATTTATTCATTTATTTTTGATGCAGTCAAACACTTTTTTCCCCTTAAAAAAGCCTAAAATAAATTCTACTTGGTTTTATTACAGCATGAGAAGCAGCAGCTGCTGTGATGGAGCTCATTCCTACAAGGGTTTTTATTTGTTGCTGGGACAATGTCTTAGTAGGTGCACTTTCAATAAGTAACCTTTCAGTATTTTTACGGGCTTGATTGCTTAGAGCAATCTTTTCTAAAAGTGGGGGTGTTATGAGTCTGTACATAATGTTTGTGTTTTTCCAGTAATATCCTCACCCTCAGTTAATGGTTAAATAATGACAGATGGTTTAATTAATGAAACCACCTGCAGGTGTGAGCAGCCTACTTAAGTGGGCCACATCCTTCCCTCTGAGAACAGTGAGCACTTGCTGTCTCTTTGCTGTAGCATGGCTGTTCATCTCAGACTATAATGTTTGTTGTGTTTAACTTGAATTTTATTTCCATTTAATGTGTTGTGTAGTTCTCGTGTTGCATCAGTTTGAAGCAGTGGGTCAACACTCTTGAAAATTAGCAAGCTCTCTGCTAATAAGTGTTTTTGCTCTTCTGCCTCAGAAAAAAACTTTTAGTTCTTTTTCAGTACACAAACCTTAGTATAAATGTCAAACTGCATATTTGAAAGGGCAAGCTTCTATGGTGTTGACGCAGCCATTGTTTGAAGCAAGGGTTGGAAATGCCGGATAATGACGGAGGAAAACACAACACACCATCAGTTGCATTTGGCCTGAGTGAGAAGTGTGCTCATCAGAGCAGCTGGCCTTTTATTAGCAGATTGCACCCTCCTGTGTAAGTCTCCGCCCACACCAGGAAGTCAACAAGAACATAGAATAAAACTCAACATATGGACTGAGCAGTGACTATAATTTTCTTAAACTTGTATAACCTTTAAAAAACGTAATTGGTTGAGATAATGTAA
>JBBPBX010067099.1:2542-19494 GCA_038048925.1 Garcialebias charrua
AGATTGATTTACACCAGTCACCCTTTCCAACACCACCTGGGCTTGAACCAACAGCCTCAAGATTATGAGACCTTGGTACTGACCACTGAACTACCGTGAACAAATAAATGATTATGATTTTGTCTGTCAGATATACAGCAAATAAATGAGAAGACAAACACCTTTTAGACTGATAGTGTGACAGTAATGATTTGTTTTTACCTTTACTCATTGTGTGATTATCCGTCTTTTACCTGCCCCATTCTCATTCTGACAGGAAAGAACTAACATCAATGTCATGTTTGAATTTTTGTATATGATTATTTATGCTCATGTTTCAGCCATCTGCCTTTTACAGCTGCCTGGCTTTATGTCATGATGCCAAATGAACAATTCAGTCTCTCTCTCTCTCTCTCTCTCTCTCTCTCTCTCTCTCTCTCTCCTCTCTCTCTCTCTCTCTCTCTCTCTCTCTCTCTCTCTCTCTCTCTCCTCTCGTTTATAGCCATTGTTAACTTTTCTCAACCTCCTCAAACCAGAACAATTACAGTCGAGGCTGTAAATGTTCTTGAGTGAAAATCCATCTGAAATTTTGGGCTTGAAATGAAATGACTTGCAGATGAAGGATTAATGACCCACTGCCAGTCTGTCTGCTGGATTTGATGAAAATGAAAGGAATCAAGAAATACTGCAGCCTAGTTCACGTGATGCTTGAGGGGCTACAATTATTTTAATCTCAAGCCACTGAAAATTTATAAAAAGACACCTTTATGGAATTTTTTATATAAAAAAATAATGATTTAATGTCAGCCTATGCAACAAAACATTTTCTAATTATTTCCCTAAATGGTCTTAAAATGTTTGTAGGTCAGTTCAAACTTGAAAGTGTTGTTTTGTGGAGGTGGAAATAAAGGAACTCTAATTATCGTAGCGGCCTATGTAAAATATGCAAGGGTAAGAAAAAAAAATTACAAAAGCTGAACCAAAGTTCAAAATTTAATGTTTTTTATTTTATTTTATTCTTTTATGTATACAATAGTGTCACATGCACAGATATTTGTTTCACAGCTGTAAATGGAGACACCCTGAATATTTTCTATAAATCACTTGGCAGCACGGTGGTGCAGCTGGTAGAGCGGCTGCCTCCCAGCGAGCAGGCCGCCTCGGTTCAAATCCTGGCCAGGGGCATTTCTGAGTGGAGTTTGCATGTTCTCTCCGTTCACGTGTGGGTTTTCTCCAGATACTCCAGTTTCCTTCCACAGACCAAAAACATGCATGTAAGGCTGATTGGTAATTCAACCTGGAGAGACTCACACATAGAGAAGAATACAATTAAAAGGTTTTATTGATGAGGGTTCTTTGGCGCTTGGGCCCCGGCAGAGGGCATGCATGCCGGACCGCTGCAAGCTTGAATGTCCGGCATAGGGAGATAGATTATGGATATCTCCCCTCCCCGGGACCCGAACCTGGTGGAGGAGTCAGGACAAAAGAAGGGGAGACCAGAAGACCTTGGGACACCGGGAGGAGATGGGGAGGTGGTGGGAAGCAGCGTAACTGGCAAAACGGGGCAAAACCCAGGAAGGAGGGGCCTTATATCCGGATCCGGGAGGTTGACAAGCTATGCGTCGCAACTGGGGTGAGTCTGCCATCTTGAATTTGCGGCAAGCCTTCATCTTAAATTGTCCCTATAGGTGTACGTGAGAGAGGATGCTTGTTTGTCTCATTCGTCTCCGTGTTCCTGTGATGGACTGGAGACCTGTCCAGGGTGTCCCACGCCTCTCGCACAGTGACGGCTGGATATGTGCACTAGTGAACCCCTGCATCCCAAAAAGGAAGAAGTGGGTAAAATATAATGGATGGATAGACAGATCACTTGCTGGCAGTTTGACAGATGTGAGTTATAAAAAGCTTTATATCTGTAATAAATATGGTAAAATAAAAATAAATCATCAAACAAGCAGTACAATGACGTCCCCGTCACTGAGGGATTTCAATAGTGACTGAAGTTTTTGAGATTAATGTTTTTCTGCACTGGAATTGAACAAAGAGTGCAAGTAAAATGTTTTTGGTGTAAGATTTGCTCATGAGCATGTCCCGCCCCCAGGCAACCAATATGGCAGCCCCCTGATCCACATGTGTGTGTGCTCACATGTGCAATGGGAAAAATGCAAAGGATTAATTTCCCCATTGGGGATTGACAGAGTACCCCCAAAAAAATCATAATTTCCTCAAATGATCGGGGTGGCCAGTTTATATTTATATAGGGTGGTGAATGGTGACCATCTTGGATTTTGAGGTGGCAACCAATGTTCAATAATGGTAAATGGTAATGGTAAATGGAGCTTATTTATATATAGCGCTTTCCAGCCCCCTATGAGGGACCCCAAAGCACTTTACATTACCAACCATCCACCCATTCATACACACATTCATACACCGGTAGCGGTAGACTGCCATGCAAGGCGCCTTCCAGTCCTACCGGGAGCAACTCGGGGTTAAGTGTCTTGCCCAGGGACACAACGACACATGGTGTGGGGAACCGGGATTTGAACCTCCAACCTTCTGATTGGGGGCCGACTGCCATTACCACTACGCCACGGCCGCCCTGTGTATAATGACCTTTATATGCCTATTAGAGCTGTCATTTCTAACCCAAACCCGAAGCCCAGCCCAACCCTACCTGGATTAGGGCCAGGCCATAAAAATGTGCTTAATGTACGGGTCGGGCCCGTGTCAAACTTTTAATTGTGTCAGCGGACGTGCATATCTGATGATACAATTATATGGCAACATGGCTTGCCATACCATCAACAGCCACATGCGGCCATTTGACCATGCGCTGACTGACTTTGAAAGAGGTAAAACAAAAAAAGCCGAGTTAAAGTAAAGAAAGGGGGGGTCGAAATTTTTGGGCCCCAATGTAGAAAGTAACTCTAGCCTGGATGCAGCCACACACCAAAATGGAAGTTGGTACCACATCTACTTTCTAAATTAAACAACAAAAAATATTTTCGGTGTAAAAATCTTAAAGGGCTGTCTAACAGCTATCCTCAAAAATGTTCTTTTGTGAGCTCAAACTGGGTGTAAGACAAGACAAGACAACGTTCAGGACAAGAAGACACGTAGCTAAGATGTAAGACACAGTGATTATGGCAGAAAAAATATTCATTCAACCTTTATTTATACAGGTTGATCCCATTGAGCCTCGGTGGTTCATTTACAAGAGAAACCTGACTTTTGACAAATAATTATGACAGCAGTGGACAACAACGACAACAATAAACAATCATAAAAGATGCATACAAATTTATATATATTTTTTTATTTATTTTTTTCCGAGAGGAATACGGAGGATCAGTTGGACTTTTAGAAAGAGGAAATCAATAGCAATCTGGGCCATGACCCCTCTGATCACACCCTGAAATGTTCCGTCTCTGCACTCATCATTCAACTTTAGAAACTATGCTTTTTATTTCACCTCTCACACTAACCGTGTTTCCAACTATTTTCAATTCGAATTTTGAGCGAATTTTTGAAATTTCGCAAAAATGTAAATACAAATTAATGCGAATCAGAAGTGTTTCCATCAACTGGCTTGAAGCGCATCCACCAGGCCACGCAAAGCGGCATTACGTCAGACGTCAGCGTCATTACGTCAGACGTCAGCGTTACGCATGTCTACAGTAAACAGGAAGTAGCGGTTGAAAACAGGACCCGACCACACATCTCGGCAAAATGGAGAGAATATTTCAGGTATGTGTTGCTATCGGGCAAGTTGTATTTATTCTGTCATGCCAACTAGTTTTAGCGATGTTACATGTTGTCCGGAGACGAAGTCACGTGACGTAAATGTTCGCTACGGCAGAACTGAGTCGGCAAATCTGTTTCCATCTCTCGTTTTGCGCATCGGCTCTGATTCGAAAAACCCAAAAACCACCTCAAGCGAGCGTATCAACTTTTTTGCGAATTAGAGGAAGTTAATTCGAATCGTGCCGTTTCCATTCAGCTTTTCTGATGCGATACTTCAAAATGTGCATCAAGAAACCTTGATGGAAACACGGCTAGTGAGATGAAGTTTAATGAATCTGAGCAGGGTGGGACTTCCCTCCACCGTCTTTGGGTCATTCCAACATAAACAGTGGTGTTGAACTTCTACCAGCTTGGGATGAATATTTATTTATTTATTTATTTATTTATTTTATTTATTTATTTATTTATTTATTTAAGTTAGGACAATACATATTAATCAACAATGCATATTAATCAACATGACAGCAGTAAGCAGCAATGTAAATATGCCGGAGATTGCACAATAGCTAGTTTTCATCCGTTGTCCTAAGGCAGGTAAGAACAAGAAACATCCCATAAAACAAAAGAGCAGAGAAAAATACAAACATTACCTATATAGCACATGACACAACATAAAATTACAATAAAAATATGATGCCATAAGAAAATAGACAAAGTAATCTACATATGAGTGCACTTCTGGTCAGTTTCCAGCCAAAGTTTCAAATAATTTTTAAAGCCAGAGTAGGTGCCACAGTTCCTAATGGAAACTGACAGTGTGTTCCATGACTGCGTGCCTCTGATGGACACAATATGAAGTTGTTTGGCCCAGAGAAACGACCGTCACTTCCTCCTGTTTAAACAGACTAGACTGTGTCTGTCTGCTTCAGACATTTTCATTGTACAGTATCTTGTAGTTTCTCTGGTTTACGAGGCTGGAGATGCCTCAGAATGGGGTCTGTTTAATGTGAGCACATTTAGTTTCTTCACTCAAACTTACAGAGTCACTAAAGAGACTGGTAAAAAAAAAATCCTGAATAGGTGTTCTGGTGTGCAGAAATACCACCAGGTAAGCATGGGAAACAATTTAAGTGGGTGCATGATAATGATTTGTGTGACCAAAAAAATGTATAATGCACATCAAATTGTTACTCAGATATCCGGTGCAAATCAGTTCATGGGTTTTCAGTATGGAAAGCAAAATAAGAGATTTTCCTGAGCTGCATTTTGAACTTGCCAATGACAACAGTGCTACTGTGCTTGCTAGACTTCATAGCTAATCAGTTAGCTTTAATAATTTACTTTATTTTCGTTGAGTTTTTAGATGACAATATTTGAAATTAATATAATTTAAAGTCTGGCTGAAACAAATTTTCAGGAATCTAAATGAAAATAAAACTGAAGTCATCCGCTTTGCCCTTGACAACTCTTGGTCCCTAATCACTCCATTGTCAGGAATCTGGGGGTTATTTTCAATTGTGCTTTTCAATGAGACAAACAGATAAATGTAGCTATGAAATCCAGTTTATTCCTGCTAAGACTCATTGCCAAGGTGAAATCATATCCAGGGGTGGAAGTAACAAATTGCAAATACTCACTGTAACAGTTTGTGTTAGTGTACAGCTTTGGCCAACTGTGTTGTTTTAAAGTGCTTTATAAATAAAGTTATATTGTATTGTAATGTATTATTGTAATTAACTAGATTTTTTGAGTACTTGTACTTTTATGAGTATTTCTTTCACATGTGTAATTTTACTCATACTTAAGTACAATTTAGACCATGTAATCTACTTTGCTACTTTTAAAATCAGAAGTCACTGAGTACAGCCGCAATTTGAATTAATATTCAAACCCTTCATCTGCATCTTTATATCCAATAAGACTCTCAGATCGAGAATGTGCCAATTACCTATGACATAAGCAAAGGACAACTCTGTAGAGTAGAGAGTTATTTATGGACTGAATATTTGGAGAAAATGCCAAAATGGAGACAGAGGACAACACTGTTAACAGAGAAAATGACAAGGTAAAGGTTGAGGACAAGTGTCCGTGGCTATACCTGCTTCGAATGTTATCAACCATTAAATGGCTGTTGTTAGTTGTTATCATCCCCATATGTAGCCGCTCAGGATTTTTTTATTTACAGAGGGTGAAAAGGTGACGGCATCCAGATACAAACATTGTTTGAGCTCTACTGTGATAGCAGCTTACAAGACTTCAGCATCTAATCTCTAAAATATATATATATATAAATTGCGGTATACAAGTTTTTACAGCTACCTTTATAATATTGATTTTTTTCTAATAATAATAATAACAATACATTTTATTTGTAGGTGCCTTTCTTGGCACTCAAGGTCACCTCACATTGTCAATCATAAAAACAGACAATAGTATATACACAGTAAGAACAAGTAAAATGAATTAAAATAAGACAATGCAGTTGCTATCATAGTGCATAGGCTACTTTAAACAGGTGAGTTTTGAGTTTGACTTTGAAATGTGGCAGAGAGTTTGTGTCGCGAATATCAGGTGGGAGTGAGTTCCAGAGCTGGGGAGCAGAGCAGCTGAATGCTCTGTTCCCCATAGTAACAAGACGGGCAAGGGGAACAATGAGCTGAATAGAAGAAGAGGATCTTTCAGGATTGCAGGTGTAGCAATGTGAACAATGTCTGAAAGGTATGGAGGAGCAAGGTTGTGGACAGTTTGGAATGTAAGGAGGAGTATTTTGTAATTGATGCGATATGGGATGAGAAGCCAATGAAGCTGTTGTAAAACAGGTGTGATGTAATGGATTGAGGGGGTCTGTGCAATGATACGGGCAGATGAATTTTGAACCAGTTGTAATTTATGGAGGGTTTTCTTAGGTAGGCCAAAAAGAAGAGAATTACAATAATCTAAACGAGAGGTGACCAGACTGTGGACCAGAACAGCAGTGGAGTGAGGAGTGAGGGAAGGACGAAGACGATTTATATTTTGAAGATGAAAGTAGGCTGACCGAGTGATATTATTGACATGGGAGGAGAAGGAGAGGGTGCTATCAAGGATGACACCCAGACTCTTAACCTGATGGGATGGAAAGATGGAAGAGTTATCAACCGGAACAGAGAAGCTATGAAGTTTGTTTAGTATTGATTTAGTATCAATTAAAAGAAGTTCTGTTTTATTGCAATTTAGTTTAAGAAAGTTTAAAGTGAACCAGTGTTTTATTTCAAGCAGATACTGTAATTGGTGAGGGACAAAGGTGGAAGTGCAGAATTAGGTTGAAAGATAGAGTTGGGTGTCATCTGCGTAGCAGTGAAACTGAATATGATGTTTGCGAAAATTATTGTTTGTATGTGTGGGTTATTAGTTTGGCTAAGTATGCAAATATCTTAGATGTTGTCACTGCCATCAGTTTGCCTGGTACTAAAATAAGACGGAGCTTCTGAGCGTCTGAGAAATGAATGTAGCTGTTATATACAGTAAATCAAACTGAATGCCTTCTATTGAAAACACAATAAAACGTCAAGTGGTTAAACAGTAATTAATACTCTGAGTAGTTTTTGAGAAGAGTACTTTGTACTTTTACATAAGCATTTTTATAACACCAGAACTTTTACTTGTAGTTGAGAACAATTTAAGCAGTGTAACAGTACTTGTGCTTGAGTACACATTTTCAGTACTCTTTCCACCTCTGGTCATATCTCCCTTTAAGATAACTTTTTTCATTCATTCATTCAACCAACCTTTATTTATTCAGGTAAATCTCATTGAGCCTCGAGGGCTCATTTACAAAAGCGACCTGCTACAAACTAAAGAATGATGAACAGCAATGGTAGAATTTCCTTAAACAACAAACAACAGAAAAAAAAAACATAGGAGAGAAATAGAAAGTGAAATGCAAAGTATCAAAACTAGCAAAACACCACAAGGTAGATGTACAAAATCAAAAACTAGAACATATCTGCATTGGTTTTTGCCAGGATTCCAAAAAAATCTTAAAACCATTTAGGGAGGTCAGGGCCTCCCTAAATGGCCTCCCTAAATTCCTACTTTTCTTACCTTAATTTAACATCAGTAAGTGAAAACATCCATGACCTTTACATAACTTCCTCCATCCGTTTTTTTGGACAGTTTGTAAGAGATGCAGAGATTATTTGTCTAATCCAACAAACAAACTTCAATAGTCCAAATAAGAGTATAGAACCATGTATGTGAAGTCAAGAGAGCCTTTTCTGTCTACTCAGAGTCTGATAACTGATAAACTCTGACATCTTCAACATCTGTGAGCTGTGAAGCAGAGGTTGTGTGTTGACCTCGTCTCTGTCTGACAGCAGGTATTTAAGCTCTTGCTAACTCTTTCTCTGTGGGCAGACCTTGGAACGAAGTGTCATGTACCATCTTGTATGCTTGTTTTCAATTGCTGTGCCCCCCTTTGCAAGGATTAAACTGTGGTTGAAAAGATCTTATCTCATTTCCTTGTGCAGCTTATTTAATTAATGAGTTGATGATAGGATCGTTAAATTAACCAATAAACGCAGCAGCTCATATTTTAACGGCAACTAGAAAAGATGAACACACAACCCCTGTCCTGGCTTCTTGTCCACTTCTGGGTGGACTTGAGTATTTTATTGCTTGTTTGTAAAGTTTGAAAAGGTCAAGTACCATCATATTTGTGTGATCTTCTTAACATCTACACTTCAGCAGGATCACATACCAGTATACCAACCAGTTCCTCTTAGATGTTAAGAAGATCCAAACTGATCTCATCTGAAGGTGATCTGGCTTTTGCGGTTGCTACTCCAAAATTGGGGAATACTTTACCCAATCTCCTGATGCATGCTCAATAATCCAGGTAGAAAAATCTAACAAAGTTAAGTCAGGTCCTTGGGATGGATTCAAGATACTTGAATCCGTCCCGAGGACCTGACTTAACTTTGTTAGTTTGCCTAATAATTTAACACTACTTTGACTAAGGCTGCGCTTTTTTGCGCAAGTGAACTTTGCTTCTAAATCCCCCGGTCCCTTTCAGTGGGCTATATAATGTCGATTCAAATGCTAATGACCCTACTAAAGACCCATTAATTGTACACCTACACCCCCCACCCCCTACCCCTCAGTCCAAAATCCTTGGACCCAGTGCAGGCCTTGTATAACACATAAGCATTTATCGCTGCCAGGTCAAGCATGTTGTAGAACACGGCGATGGGCCGCACCGTATATAAATGTGCAATCTGGTCCATTATACCGGTGTGTCAGTTGACCTCGGGTCATGTGACCTGTGTCGGTCCGTCAGTTGACCTCATGTCGTGTGACCTGTGTCGGTCCATCAGTTGACTTCATGTCGTGTGACCTATGTCGGTCCGTCAGTTGACCTCAGGTCATGTGACCTGTGTCGGTCCGTCAGTTGACCTCGGGTCAAGTGACCTATGTCGGTCCGTCAGTTGACCTCAGGTCATGTGACCTGTGTCGGTCCATCAGTTGACTTCATGTCGTGTGACCTATGTCGGTCCGTCAGTTGACCTCGGGTCATGTGACCTGTGTCGGTCCGTCAGTTGACCTCAGGTCATGTGACCTATGTCGGTCCATCAGTTGACTTCATGTCGTGTGACCTATGTCGGTCCGTCAGTTGACCTCAGGTCATGTGACCTGTGTCAGTCCGTCAGTTGACCTCGGGTCATGTGACCTGTGTCGGTCCGTCAGTTGACCTCGGGTCATGTGACCTGTGTTGGTCCGTCAGTTGACCTCAGGTCATGTGACCTGTGTCGGTCCATCAGTTGACTTCATGTCGTGTGACCTATGTCGGTCCGTCAGTTGACCTCAGGTCATGTGACCTGTGTCGGTCCGTCAGTTGACCTCGGGTCATGTGACCTGTGTCGGTCCGTCAGTTGACCTCGGGTCATGTGACCTGTGTCGGTCCATCAGTTGACCTCAGGTCATGTGACCTGTGTCGGTCCATCAGTTGACTTCATGTCGTGTGACCTATGTCGGTCCGTCAGTTGACCTCAGGTCATGTGACCTGTGTCGGTCCATCAGTTGACCTCGGGTCATGTGACCTGTGTCGGTCCGTCAGTTGACCTCAGGTCATGTGACCTGTGTCGGTCCATCAGTTGACTTCATGTCGTGTGACCTATGTCGGTCCGTCAGTTGACCTCAGGTCATGTGACCTGTGTCGGTCCGTCAGTTGACCTCAGGTCATGTGACCTGTGTCGGTCCGTCAGTTGACCTCGGGTCATGTGACCTGTGTCGGTCCGTCAGTTGACCTCGGGTCATGTGACCTGTGTCGGTCCAGTCAGTTGACCTTAGGTCATGTGACCTGTGTCGGTCCATCAGTTGACTTCATGTCGTGTGACCTATGTCGGTCCGTCAGTTGACCTCAGGTCATGTGACCTGTGTCGGTCCGTCAGTTGACCTCGGGTCATGTGACCTGTGTCGGTCCGTCAGTTGACCTCAGGTCATGTGACCTATGTCGGTCCATCAGTTGACTTCATGTCGTATGACCTATGTCGGTCCATCAGTTGACCTCAGGTCATGTGACCTATGTCGGTCCGTCAGTTGACCTTGGTCATGTGACCTGTGTTGGTCCGTCAGTTGACCTCAGGTCATGTGACCTATGTCAGTCCATCAGTTGACTTCATGTCGTATGACCTATGTCGGTCCGTCAGTTGACCTCAGGTCATGTGACCTGTGTCGGTCCATCAGTTGACTTCATGTCGTGTGACCTATGTCGGTCTGTCAGTTGACCTCGGGTCATGTGACCTGTGTCGGTCCGTCAGTTGACCTCAGGTCATGTGACCTGTGTCGGTACGTCAGTTGACCTCATGCCGTGTGACCTGTGTCAGTCCGTCAGTTGACCTCATGTCGTGTGACCTTTGTTGGTCCATCACTTGACCTCAGGTCATGTGACCTGTGTCGGTCCGTCAGTTGACTTCATGTTGTGTGACCTGTGTTGTTTTGTCAGTTGAACTCATGTCATGTGACCTGTGTCAGTCCGTCAGGTGACTGACAACAATAGGTCAAGCATGTTGTAGAACACAGCAATGGGCCACCTGCATGTGCCGGCACGCACCGTATATACATGTGCCAAGGACAAGGAGAGAGACAGTACTTGTAAGCAAAATAATTTATTTGACAGACCATCAGGGTTACAGGATAATCAGCACAGCAGAATAAGACAATTTTATGCATAAAATTGTTCTGGAGCAGACAAAGCTTTCCGTTCAGTGGATGTCCCAAAATGCTCAACTGTGAGATAAATTCAGGGTCTGTTATGTGTGAATTCAGGTCAGGGCCTCTCTTCTGACTAAGGGGGGAAGTGCAAGCAGAGTCTTACTTACCTGGTGGAAACATTGGAATGCAGTCTGTGCAGTCTGGTGTGGTGGGGGTGTCTGAGTTGAGTGCACACATATTTATAACAAAAGGCAGTTAATGGTCCAATAATGGCTCAGGAGAAGGAGGGGGTTTGTCCTCAGGATCTTGAAAATTCAGTCATCCTAGTGTTAAAGAGCACTGAGACTTTTAAATCTTTGCTCAAAATTTGTCTTTTTACTTTGACATTTGATCCACGCAGAGTTTGAGAACCAGTTAGAGTTGATTTGTCTTGTTGGTGTGTTTTATTGTTAACTTTCTTGTACTTCCACAGTGATGCATGTATTTTCTTGTCCTCTTTTTATTTTAATTTGACTAAAATGTAAAGCCATTTGGTCAGCTGTTTTTGTTTTTTTATGTTATATAACTGAATTGACACGGACAATATTGTGTATTCCAGGAAGTTGAATATATTATTTTGAAGCCATTATCTATTATCTTATGATTGTCTATTGTTGTTGCTGTTGTCATCACTCTTTGTTGGAACCAGGGGCCTCATGTATCAACCGTGCGTGCGCACAAAAACCTTGCGTACGTCACCATCCACGCAAAACCCCGTATGTATCAAAACTGAACTGAACGTGAATATGTGCGCATCCAAGTACATTTCCACGCCAGCCCCATGGCTTGCGTACGCACGTTTCTGTGGTTCTTGTTCCTTTGGCGACACTTACAGGTGATTCAGAGAAACTGAAGCCCCACAGTCTGTGGTTGACTTTAAGAGCGGCTTGAAGACCTTTCTTTTCAACCGAGCATACTCTGCCTCCTCATGATTCTACTTTTGATCATAGCTGATACTGTTGTTGATTTTAATTGTTTTATTATTTGTTTCATTGACATTTAATTCTGTTGCACCTTGTAGCACTTTGAGATTTCCATTGATGGAATGTGCGTTATAAAATGATGTCATCATTATTATTATTATTATTAACTGTTCATGATGTGAAAATGATTAATATTCCCACCAAACACACGATTAACAAGTATTACATCCACATGACGCAGTTAAATAAAGGACGCGCAAAGTTGTGCCAAAAATAAATTTAACAGGAACGGATTCATTCAGCCTTACTGGAGGATATAATAAATAGTGTAACACGCAGAGCATTTATTTATAAACAGATATAATTTTCTGATCTAGGATATGGCTTATCAGCCGTTTTCAGAAATAATCATTTTTCAGTTTGGCACTGCTGCGCTCTGGAGCAACACAGGAGCCGTGCATCACGCGTGCACATGCAGAAGCAGCGATCAAACTGTTCCCGAGCTTTCCTGAGGGAGCTGCAGGCCGATCAGGGCTGTCCAGTCCACACAAAGCCGATTCATGTCCAATGGAATGTCTCATCTATATGATTCCAAAGGCTGAGTGGTCGCGCTTTGGAGCGCGCGCGCACCCTCGCCGGTGTTACACGGCAGCTGGAGGTGATTCATAATCTGCGTTTATTGTAGATTTCTCCAAAATGACACGTGAAAGTACACCATATATAACTTGTAGGAGAGTAAAAGCTTCACAGACAAACAGATTGCGCACAAGGCTGCGGCGCGCGCAGCGTTTGGAGACTCCAACATCACGTCATGAAAACTCTCCACTGAGACGCACAGACCCGTTTCTTCATGTCATCTATTAAATAAACAAAGATCTATGTTCTACCAAACATCTAAGTTCCTCTGTGTTTACAGTAATTATGGTAATAAACTCGTGCGCAAAGTTAATATTTTCACTCAGAATGAATGGATGAGCCGGTTGCGCACCAAAGCAGGGTGCGCGCACACACAAATACCGACACACAATCACTCGTTCTTTGCGTGATAAACACATTTTATTACTATTCTTACTTAGGATTATTTTCCTCACTCATATTATATTAAATTCATTATTTTCCTGAATCTAGAAATGATTTCTGATCGCGCAGGGATCAAACAAACATGTCCTTCACACATGCAGGAAGTAATTTGCATCTGTTTAACATATGTAAATGAAGGCGTGTCAGGGGAGGTGTCTCACGTGCGCTCAGTTCCACGTTGATTGTGATGTACAAAAGGAATGTGCGTGGATTCCGGTGTACGCACAGTTTGATACATCTGGATTTTTTTGTGCGTACACACTTTTCTGGATTTGACCGTACGTCACTTTTCAGTAGGAAATCCACGCAAGTCTTTGTACATGAGGCCCCAGGTCTCTCTTGTAAATGAGTCCTTGAGGCTCAATGGGATTAACCTGCCTAAATAAAGGTTGAATGAAAAAATAATAGTACAACCAAAAAATGCAAGGCAAAAAAATAATTATGTGGTGCACCAAATAGTTTCTTGATAAGGTTGTGTGCACACAAGAATGTTTCTTTTTGTGAGTGGCAGAATCTATTTAATTTATTTTTTGACCACCATCTGTCATATCTGTGTTTCTCTGTGTTCTTTTCTTCATTGGTTTTATTTTGGCACTTTGGGTTCGGTTGTTTGTTCCCTTGTGTTTGTATTCAGCCCTCTGTGTTCTTTGTGCCAGTCTTCACTCCTATCAGTCTCACCAGTCCAATCAGTTATTTCTCACACCAGTTCCCAATTAACAATCATCCCAGGTGCTTTCATTTCCCACTCTCCCTCAGTTCTGTTTAAGCCACTTCTGATCAGTTCGCTGTTGGTTCATTGGCCCTCATTCACGAACCGTTCGTACGCACAGATTTGTTCTTAAACTGTGCGTACGAGTGATTTAGGATCATTTGCGGCATTCAACAATGTTTTCGTATCCTACGATTTTTTTCAGATACGAACAAAATTTACGAGTGGTCCGGACCTGTCGTATATTTTAGGAGCGTCAGTCTGCTGTCATCCAGACGGAATTTCTCCACTAATAACTTCATATTTCGTTATTTAGAAAATATTTAGAGTTTAAAAAAGTCACGCACCACAATTGGTCTTGACAATAGGTTCTGTTTGAAGTCGAATTATATTTTTAAATGTAATAATGACTAACGGATTAAAGTATTTAAATTAAAATCAATTTGTTATCAATGCCGTTTTCTAACACTACAATATTAATATGAAGATCTCAAACTGAAACCAACTTAAATTATGAATTAATTTAAGTTTAATTTGTCTCGGTAACGCAGACTTCGGTAACGCAGACTTTAGGTTGACCTCCTCCTGTTGCAGTCATAGCTGTCAAATAGCTCAATCAGTAAAGCGTTGCGTCGCAGTGCAGAACTTTATGGGTTCGAGTCCCACATGGGACAACGTTTTTTTTTTCTCCTTTTAATTCATTCCAGATTTAAAAAACACAAGAAAACTATTTACAATACAACAAGAAATGAAGCATAAAGTCTTTTTAATCTGGAATGAATAAATAATCTAAAGAAGGAAGGAAAAAAAATAGGCATACCTTGTGGGAATCAAACCCACGAAATCTCGATAACAGTGCAATGTTTTAACCAGTTAGCCAACAGCACACGTGTATATTTTAAGGTCCACATTTATTATAAACAAACATTCTCTGGTATTAGTTGGTCATTTACTCCCATGAGTGACGCTGCTAATAAGGACAGATTTACTTTTCTCGATCAAGGAGAGCAGAACTTCAATCTCTGCACCGGTAGAGTTCTTCTTTTTTACTTTTCGCTGTCATTTTATGCACGAACACGTTTTGCCTCCGAGGCAGGAAACGTAGCCTTATATGGTGTTTTGAGGGGTGGGAATTATGTAAATGACCTCTCCGCGTGCACGCGCAGGTGGTTGGAACAGGTGGGATTCATCATATTTACGCAACCCATTTACACACTTTTCCTGAGGATAGAAGACTTTGTTGAATCTGACGTGGCATGTTCGTACGAACGCTTCGTATGAACAAAAGTAGGAGAAATTTAGGATAAAAATACGAACATTTTCGTGAATGAGGGCCAGTGTTCTTGGCAAGTGACCAGATGTCCTGACCCTCCCTGTGTTCCTTCTTGTCTCTTTGTGGCTTTTTTTGTTTGTTTCTGCTGCTATGTAAGCCAGTTGTTTTTCTTTATTCAATAAATGATAATAATAATAATTAAAAAAAAATATTCAAGCTCTCTATGTCTGCCTTAACTTGGGTTCACTCACCAACCTGAATACGTCCACTTTGAGACAAACCTAAACATTTGGGTTATGCAGTTCAAAGTTTAAGAAGTTTAATTCACAAAATACCAAAAATTCCCTTTTGCCCAACTCCTTGCTTTCTATGGTCCTAATCGTTATTTTAAAAATATACACTTTTGTCTGAGAAAAGGAGTGTGTGAGGTGGGGGACACCCTGGACAAGTCCATCCTGGAGACAAACAGGACAAACAAGCATTCACTCTCTAATTTAGGGAAAATTTTACTCAACTTGGAAACCGTGCAGGTTTTTGATCATGTGCACGGAGAGAACGTGTAAAAAAGAAAAGGCCTTGCAAGCAATGCAATGCAAGCCTGTGGCCTACTTACTGTGGAGCAATATCGCTAACCACTGTGCTGCCGTGTTACATTGTTTTTATTTTCACTTTTTGGGATGGTTTTGTTAAAGATTGTCTTTGACGGCTTCTCCTTGCTGCTCTCACAGTTCTGCATCTTTTCTGTAGGAGCAAAAAGTGTAAAAGTTGTGCTGCAGCTCCACAATGACTCAGTGTTAAAGGTCAGTATAGACTCAGTGTGGAAACAAAACAGGAATGATAAAGTGCAGCATGAGGTAAATAAGCAGTGGCAGGAGGTTGTATGAGCAAAGAGAAGGCGTGATATTTGCTGTCTCTGTTTCACACATTGAAAATCTGACAAAATGCACAGGGAAACCAAATCCTGTCAAATACCTTTTCAGTTAATGAGACAAAACAAAAACGAGGGTGGAAGAAACATATGCCTATAAATACTTCTTAAAGAGTGATCAGCTTGCAGTTCAGAATATTAATCTAAGCTGTTGTTTTATAGAGCTATTGAAGTGGTTTCACGTGTTTATGCAGTCACCCATTGAAATTCCGTTTTTATAACCATGCAGACTGAAACAGCAAAAATACAAAGACAGGTTTCCTCATAATGCACAACTACTCTGATAATAATAAATATGTATGCATTTCTCAACAGCATTGTGATTCTCATGGATGCAGTGATTACTTTGTCTGCAAATGCTGAAAAGTGTCTTTAATTTTTCACCTGATTGGTTTGAAAAGGGCGAATGGCTTCACAGCACTGAACACAAGGGTGTAGAAAAGAGCAAGTGATGGTCAAACTTTTTAAAATTAGTTTCTGCATTTCTATCGATGACGCAAAGCACAAGATTTATTCCTAAATTCAGATGAAAGTGGTTTCCTGCAGCATGCAGAACATTTTGATTAGTTTGAACGATACATATTTCAGCCTAGCTTTAGTCTGAGCTGTCATGCGAGTTCTGCAGCTGGTTGCTCCCACAAAACTGTCCTCAATCTCTAACAGCATTACACGCTCATCAGGAAGAATTTGTTCTTCCTAATTGAATTTATTCAATGTGTAGATTGGCTGCTTCACTACCTTCACCATCTCTGTCAGATTCCATCTGTTTCGTCTCCTGTGCATGTTGATTTTGTCATTTGTTACTGGGACAGACCTAATCAATATGCCTTAAAAGAAATATAAATATATATTGTTTTGAGCTGTTGATGTTCCTTTCAAACTGTTCAAAATGCTATGCTATTGACCCTTTCTCAATGCCATTGTTAAAAGAACTCAGTGCAAAGCCATGAAGACTGTGCCAATAAATAGCATTAAGTAATAAATCATCCACACGCTTTTCTCATATTGATAGTAATTAATTAAGTCAATACTTTGTAAGTAAAGTTGTGACTGGATGCCAACATATTCTATGTTCATTTATCT
>JBBPBX010067100.1:0-19494 GCA_038048925.1 Garcialebias charrua
ATATATATAAGAAGGCTATTAGTTGAAGAGCAAGTGATGAGTCTCTTAAGCTATCTAGCATTAATGAGTCTTGCATTGAATAATGTTCTTTAACCCAATTATGGTAATGTGTGCATCTTTTTGGTATTTTTGGCAAGTTTATGCAATTGAAAATAGAAACGGTTCATAAAAGCATCACTGACAAATAAAAAGGAGTTTTTTTTAACACAAGGATTAAGAGGGACTGAGGTTGTGACTGTTCAGCTAAGAAGAGAGCCTGAAGAGTCAAACTCACAAAAAAATCTACAACCGCAGTAAATCCTGAATCCCTTCATGGGTTTTTTATTCTCTTGAGTGACTGCCCGAGAATTTTCACAAAGCAAATGAGGCACAAAGACGCCTCACCAGTAATCCGTCTTCTCTTTCTTCAGCTTTAATTTAGAAACAAATGTGGTGCAGAAAAGGAAAATATATTTTTTTAATTTTTTTTTAATAAGTTAGGGAAAAAAGGGAAACTACCTCAGGGGAAAGAGTTCAAGTATCTGGGCGTCTTGTTCACAAGTGATGGTAGAAAGGAGCGGGAGATGGGCTGATGAATTGGGGCCTCATCCTCAGTAATGAGAGAGTTGCTTTGGTCAGTCGTGGTGAAAAAAGAGCTGAATCAAAAGGCACAGCTCTCAATTTACTGGTCTGTCTACATTCCAACCTTCATCTATGGTCATGTCGTGTCATGTCTATGGTCATCTAACCTGTATAACTAAAGGTTGAATGAAGAATGAGGGTTGGATCGTGATAGAAAGAACAAGATCCCAGATGCAAGCGGCTGAAATGGGTGGTCGGCTCAGTCTTAAAGATCGGGGCGGAGTTCTGTCATCTGAGTGGAGCTTGGAGTAGAGTTGCTGCTCCTCTGCATCAAAAACAGTCAGCTGAGGTGGTTCAGACATCTGATCAGGATGCCTCGTGGACATGTTCCTCTGGTAGGAGGCCCCGGGGAGGACCAAGAGTCGCTGGAGGGACTGTGTATCTTCTCTGGCCTGGGAACGCCTTGGGGTCCCCCAGAATGAGCTGGAAAATGCCGCTGGGGAGAGGGATGTCTGGGTTTCTCTCCTGGACCTGTTACGGCCACAACCTGACTACGGACGGACGTTTATCTCATATATCACTGGAAGGACTTTAATGAAATTTGTGGAAAATAATCATTGGATTTACGTCTACAAATAATTCGCTTTTAGAGTCTAACAAATTCAAGATGGCTGCCACAGTCGAAGAACATTAGCAAACACACAAAATTTTATATTTTGGCTAATTTTACTGATTTTGAGGTAAGACTTTGTGTGGTAGTAGCAAGAGTCAATGCCAACACGAACCTCTGGATGTTGGTGTGAGAGCTGGTCTTAAAACTAACGATTGGAGTCAACTTTGAATGTCTATTAGTAAAATTTCTCATTTACCACGGGATGGATTGTAGCATAACCCTCAGAGAGTAATAAATGAATCTACATCTGCAACTGATTACCTTTGTGAATTAACTCAATTCAAGATGCCTGCCATGGCCAACAATCTATAGAAAACATAAAAATGGCTATAATTCAGCAAATTTTACCAATAGTATGCTGAATTTGTTGTGATAGTAGCTGAGAGTCATCCTGAACACATTCTCTGAGCGCTGACATTGCTCACAATATTGCGTCATTTATAAGGTCTGACCAAAACATCTGAAACTCCATCCCTTCTCAGCATCAGACCATTAGTTTAATTCTCTGGCACGCAAGCGATATGAATTTATCAAGGAATTTAACCGATTTTAAGCTACTAGTCAAAGACAAAAAACAAAATCTGACCTGAGCAGGACATAGTCAGAACTGATAAAACATTACAGACCCACTTGAATATCCTCATTAGTGTCAGGTGTTTAATAGTCCTCGAGGCTCAATGAGATTAACCTGCCTAAATAAAGGTTGAATGAAATAATAATAATACTTCATTTATAAACCAAGATGGCCGCGCTCAGACCAGCTGCAGCTTCATGGGCTCCTGGTTCATCCCTAGTTTTTAGTAATTTTAATAGTGTTTTTGTACCTGACTCTACGCGTTTTTTGCGGGTGAATTATAGCCGAACTGAACTGTTAAGAATTGGAACGGATTTACCACAGGGCACAGCTGATATCAGCAACGAACTCAAATCAGAGCTCGGAAGATTGGAGCTGTTAAGAACATCTTTCTGGAAACAGATGCGCTCCGGTTCACGCTCCAGGGGAAAGAAAAGGAAGCGGTGCTCCCGAGGTCAGAAGCGGGGCTGCCGAGCAGGAATTATGACGAGACTGCGGGCAGACGCTAAAACCGGGAGACCCCCGATGCCGGCTCTTTTTCTGTCTAACGTACGCTCGCTGGACAACAAAATGGATCTGCTCCGACTGAGAGTAACAGCGTCGGAGGAGTTGAGGAGGTGCTCTGTGCTCTGCCTCACGGAAACGTGGATCTCTGAGGATACACCGGACTCTGTTTATGAGCTGGATAACAGACTCTTTTTCAGAACAGACTGGTGCACCGAGACTACGGGAAAAACACGAGGCGGTGGTGTGTGTGTTTACGTGCACAAGGATTGGTGCTCGAACTGTGCTGTGATCAAAAGGCTCTGCTCAGCTGCTGTGGAGTTGATAACAGTAAAGTGCCGTCCTCATTACATGCCCCGTGACTATTCAGTGATCTTTATCACTGCTATTTACATAGCGCCTGATGCTAATGCTAATGACGCCCAGGGAGAAATTCATGACTTACTCACCTCGCTGCAGTGTAAATATCCTGAGGGGCTCTTCATTGTTTCTGGTGACTTCAATCACGTAGATTTACAGGTCTCCCTCCCAACCTTCAATCAGCACGTTTTCACAGCAACAAGAGGAAATAAAACGCTTGACCAAGTCTACACGAATGTGAAGGGGGCGTACACGGCGAAGCCACGCCCACCGCTCGGGGCTTCCGATCACTGCTCTTTGATCTTGGTCCCAGCACAGCTCCCCCCACTCAGACGCTCCAAGCCGGAACAAAGAGAGATAAAAGTTTGGCTTCAAGATAGTACCTCCATGCTGAGAGACTGTTTTGAAAACACAAACTGGTCTGTCTTCAGGGAGGCAGCTACGAATGGGAGTTCAGTGGATCTGGAACTTTATGCTTCCTCAGTTCTGGGTTATATTAGCACATGCTCTGAAAATGTATCCATAAAAAAATATGTTAAATCTTACCCCAACAAAAAACCCTGGTTAAATAAAGAAGTCCGCACCCTGCTGGCAGCCAGGGACACTGCCTTCAAGTCCGGAGATACAGAGGAGCTGAGAAAGAGCAGGAAAGAACTGGTTGCTGGCATTAAGAAGGCCAAGGCCACGTATGCACAGAGGATCGAGGGACAGTTCACCTCACAAGACCCACGGAGCATGTGGAAGGGCATCAAATGCATAACAGATTACAAAGGCAAAAGCAAACAATGCCCCAGGGACCCATCTCTGCCTGATGCCCTCAATAAGTTTTATGCACGTTTTGAAGATCCAAACAGACCAGCTAGCACCAGACTCACCTCATCACCAGATGAAGAGCATCTCAGAGTGACCGCAGCAGAAGTGAGAGGCAGTCTCAGAAGGATCAACCCTCATAAAGCAACCGGACCAGACAACATCCCAGGGAAAGTTCTGAAGGAATGTGCGGACCAGCTCTGTGAGGTGCTGGCTGACATCTTCACCACCTCACTTTCACTGGAGTCAGTTCCCACCTGCCTGAAGACCGCCACCATCATCCCAGTTCCAAAGAGCTCCACAGTGACTGGTCTGAATGACTATAGACCGGTGGCCCTCACCCCGATAGTCGCTAAATGTTTTGAGAAACTGGTCATGTCCCACATCAAGACAACCGTCAACATCAACGAGGACCCTCATCAATATGCATACCGTGAGAACCGATCAACAGAGGACGCCATCTCCTCTTTGGTCCACACTGCTCTCACCCACCTGGATCAGAAGGACTCATACGTGCGTCTGCTCTTTGTGGACTTCACATCTGCCTTCAACACCATGATCCCCCAAACTCTGATAGACAAACTATCCACACTTGGACTAAGCCCCTCCATTTGTAACTGGGTACTAGACTTCTTAACAAACAGACCACAGTCCGTGAAGATCCACAACTTCTCCTCCTCCACCATAACCCTCAGCACTGGCTCTCCTCAAGGATGTGTGCTGAGCCCTCTTCTGTTCACTCTGCTCACATATGATTGTACAGCCACACATCCAGGCTGTCATATTGTTAAGTTTGCAGATGATACAGCGGTGGTGGGATGCATCACAAACAATGATGAGTCCAGCTACAGACAGGAGGTGGAACACCTGGAGAGCTGGTGCAAAGAGAATAATCTTCACATGAATGTGAAGAAGACAAAGGAGATGATTGTGGACTTCAGAAGGAACAAACACACCCACGCCCCACTGAACATAGGTGGATCTGCAGTGGAGGTGGTCTCCAGCTACAAATACTTGGGTGTACACTTGAATGATAACCTCAGCTGGAGCAACAACACCACCAGCCTGATCAAGAAAGGTCATCAGAGACTCTACTTCCTCAGACGGCTGAGACGAGCTGGTCTGAGCAGCCCAGTCCTCACCTCCTTCTACAGGTGTGCAGTGGAGAGCATCCTGTGCTCCAGCATCAATGTGTGGCATGGAGGCTGCACAGTTGCAGAGAGGAAAGCTCTACAGAGAGTGGTGAAGGCTGCACAGAAGTCTGTTGGAGTCAGTCTCCCCACCATCACAGACATTTACACCTCCAGATGCAGGAAAAGAGCCACCTGCATCATGAAAGACCTCACTCACCCAGCACACTCACTCTTTGCCCCACTCCCCTCAGGACGGAGGTTGAGGAGCATCAAATGTAGAACCACTAGACTGAGGAACAGCTTCTACCCTGAGGCTGTTAGACTCATGAATAAATAAATAATAAGAATAAACACTGCAAAATATCACATCATGCTGATGCTGATCTGTTTTCTTGTTGCTGTGTTCATCTGTGACCATCTGCTCATACAGACTCATGTTCGTGCTGCTGTTTATAATGATGTTTTTCCACTACATTAGGGCTTAGTGTATTACTAGTTGATGTTTTTCTTAGTTAATTCTAGATGTTATTACTGTTTTTCTCTTGCATTTGTTGTTGGATGTAACTGGGACCCTGTGTACATAATCTCGTTTTCATCACATGTACCACATGCGGTGCAAATGACAATAAAGACTCTCTGACTCTGACTCTGATAAAGCCCTTTAAAACAACCACAGCTGCAACAAAGTGCTGTACATATAAAAGCAAAAACATTTAAACACATAAAAAAAACAGTTGTTAAAACATTAAGATCAATAAAAACAGTGCAGAACAAATTCAGTCTGTGCTAAAAGCCAGGGAGTGAAAATGTGTTTCATCATTTCACTCTCGTAAAGGTCAACTTAATGATGACAGAATCAGTGCGGCGCTAAAACTCATTCTTCAGTCAGCTTCCCTCTGGGAAAAACACAACACATCCTGTGTGTGTGTGTGTGTATATATATATATATATATACAGTACACCAATATACAGTATATATACAGTATATATAAAGAAGAATCTTTAACGACCGGCGTCACTCCCCCAGCGCCTGCATGGCCCATGCTACAATCATCCTACTCAAACATTTATTAGCGTGTGGTAATATACACACGGTTAATGAGGCGCACATGAAAATCCACTTAAGTGTCTACATTAGAAAATGCACTGAAGCTTATCACAAGTCGCTTCGTTTAATATGGATTAGGTGCATAAACTGCTCCGAGAGTAAATATTTACTGAAGCTGCGATGGGAATGCTTCCAAAGACTCACATTAGAGATGCAGCAAACATAAATAAATCAAGTTTTATTTTCTCTCCTCCTGCACGCACTAATTGCTTTCAAAAATGTTCATTCTCTACGCGTGTTTTCTTTTTTTTACTCAGTGCCCCAAAATAACCTCATTTATAAAGAAGTACTTCCTGTCATGTTAAAAGGTTTATGTGTTGCCATTTAAGTGGCACAGCTTATCTCATGGTTGTAATTCTTTAAAGGTTATGAGCTCACCTTGCCTATTTTTATCTCTTCCTACATTTTGTGAACACACCTGTAAACACACTAAATATTTATGATGGGTTCGCTCTCCCAGACAAACAGAAGCAGTGAAGGGGACGACATTCAGCCGACGGGGAAGTCTCCGCACAACAAATCAAGGTCAGTGTTGTGTTTAAGCTGCATCCTCTACTCCTGAGGGGAAACTTCACGTTCTGTATCTTAAAGAAAAAATGGAAAATACAATTTGTAGCTTTTTTTTTGGCCAGATTTTGCATCTCTGGTTTAATCTTCTTTTTTATATATTTTTGAATAAATTGAGCAAAAACATACTTGGCTCAGCTTTCAAATAGGAAAGTAAAAATCAAAGCATTTAATTCATAACGTTAACCTGGTATTCTTTGCGGGATTCATTTTTTCTGCAAAAGTCTTTACATTTTAAGCTAGGAAAAGCCTCAGAGGCTTGAATGTCCCCATGTGGGAAGTCTTGTTTGCTTTTTCTGCTTGTTAACAAGAATGAGGTCAAAGGGAGATTTCTAGGAGAAACTACATCATTTCAGTTTGTGAAAACAAAAAGCTAAGAAAAACACTTACTTCAAAGACGATTTGACTGAAAGAACAAAAAGCTTGTGAAAAAACTGCAAAAAGATTGGAGCATGTTGCATTCAGTTTTACATACCGTACTTTTCACCATATAAGTCGCACATTTTTGTTGTTGGATGTAATAATCTCGTTTTCATCACATGTACCACATGCGGTGCAAATGACAATAAAGACTCTCTGACTCTGACATTTTTGCATAAATTAGCATGCCTGCGACTTATACGGCGAAGTGACTTATTTATGTCTTTTTTCCCACATTTATAATCCAAATTTTGACTGACATCTGATATTTCATTCATTTTGACATAGAAAATAGTGAACACTACCATTTTCAGCCACTAGAGGGCCCTCAAGTAGTATGGCAAGCCAGGTGTCTCATTAATAGGTAAAAGTGGTTATTAATGAGACACTTGGCTTGCCATACAAAGCCACCTTTGTCTCGCTCCTTAACTCCTGGAGCAAATGTCAAATCAGCTGCATTTCACTGCGCCGCCCAGGCGAAATGCAGCTGATTTGACCATTAAAGTTTCATTTCTATGCTGACGACATTCAACTCTATTGCTCCTTCAATGATTCAGAATTACACAAGTTAGATGAATTAGTAAACTGCGTGTCACATATTAAGGTGTGGTTAGCCAACAACTGCCTTCAGTTAAATTCTGCCAAGACTGAAACCCTGATCATTGCCCCTGAACAGAAAGTTCCTCGGATCAAACAACATCTCGGTTCTCTGGGCTCCTCTTCTCAGCCGAGCCTCAGAAACCTTGGTGTTCAGTTCGACCAGTCAATGTCTTTGGACAAACATTCAAAGCTTCTGGTCAGAAACTGCTTTTATCACCTGAGGAACATTTCTAAACTGAGGGCAATGTTATCCAAACCTGACCTGGAGATGATTATTCATGTTTTTATCTCTTCTCGTTTAGATTACTGCAATTCCCTTTTTACTTGTTTTAATAAGTCTGCTGTCGCTCGTGTCCAGTTGGTCCAGAACGCTGCTGCGAGGCTTTTAACAGGAACTAATAGAAGGTCTCACATCACACCGGTTTTATATGATCTACATTGGCTCCCTGTTGAATTTAGAATTCATTTTAAAATTTTGGTATTAACTTTTAGAGCGTTAAATGGACAGGCCCCCCAGTACATCACAGAAATGCTGATCCCCTATTCTCCAGCCCGCACCCTTCGTTCTTCAGCATTGAACCTTCTAAAGGTCCCTAAGACCCGGTTTAAAACTCGGGGTGACCTTTCCTTTCAGGCCGTAGCCCCCCGGCTGTGGAATGCCCTGCCCCTGTCTCTTCGTGTGACCGTCTCTATTGATTCCTTTAAAACGCAGCTTAAGACACTTTTATTCAGACAAGCTTTTAGATAAATGTTTTTATTTTAGTGTTTTTATCAATTGTTCTTGTTTTTATCAGCTGTTCTTATTGTTTTGATTAATCAGATGTTACTACAGTAATTCTTCTGTTTATTTTAATCTTTTATTTATATGTTGTACAGCACTTTGTGATTTTATCTGCGAAAAGTGCTATATAAATAAACTTTACTTACTTACTTACTTACTAAAGTGCATTTATTATGGAAAAGTTCAACTGAGATGCACCTTTACCATAATGTCCAGCAAACAAATAACTGTTTTTAGATGGCTATCTTGTTAAATTTTGAATGAATGCACAGTGAGTCCTCCCTCTGCGCTCTCCCAGAGCCGCAAATCGTTTTTTTGAAATTTATCTCATTTGACTGTCAAAGTGTATTTATAAAAGAAAAGTTCAACTGAAATACATCTTTGCTATAATTTCGAGCAAACAAATAATTGTTTTTAAGTGTTAATCTTGTTAAATTCTTGTTAAAGTCCTCACGTGCATGCTCCCGCAGCTGCCATTTGGCAGCCCATCAATTTTTGGCTCAACATTAGTCCACATTTCCAGATTGTCAGCGATGACGCATAACAAACGTGACACCTCAGCTGTGACATAAAATAAATGCGACTTACCGGTATATAGCAAAGCGACTTATTTATGGTTTTGTCCACTTTATTAGACATATTTGGACTGATGCGACTTATACAGCGGTGTGACATGTACGGCGAAAAGTACGGTAATTATGTAGAGGATGGATAAAAAAACAAACTATGTACAATCCATCCAAAGCTAAATCCTCTGAAAAAGAGGATCTCAAATAGAGGAAAATGATGCAAAAAAAAAATCTAAAAATGCCTTCTTCTTAGTTTGAGCGCAGCAGGGGTCATTCTGGAGAGGATGTGAAACAAGTGGCCCATTAAATCTAGACAAATGAAAAGCGTACATGCATTTGAAGTGAACAGACGCAGCTCTTTCTTTGTGTGTTTCCCAGAGGCTGAGACGGCCTCTATGATAACGAGGTGCATCACTTTATAATGAACTCCCCCACAGCACAGTAACGGAGTAGTGTGGTTCCTTTTGTTTTAACAAGGTGTCATTTGAGCTTAAGCTGTGTCTGGACGCTCAATCCATTTTTACTTCAGGCTATAAACTCTCTTTGAAAACGCTGAGTGTGACCGGCGAGCTGAGATGGCGGAGTGTCTGAATAAAAACTTACGAAGCTCGCCCACTTTCAGAATCTCACACAGCATCTTGGTCAGTTCGATGCTGCTGCGGCCGAACGGACACTCGTGCTTGTCTTCTCTGCTGCTGTTCTCCAGAACGATCTAGAAGCACACACGAAGAAATAAGCCAGGTGGGAGAGAAAAAAAAATCCCTGATAAAGAGATTATCAAACTCTTACAGTTTACTTGTTGCTTTTTCTTTCTTCATCAGTTCTTGAGACATGGTCAAATTGCACTTTTAGAACATTTTTATTTTTCTACCCATTGACAAATTTGGTCATACTAGACAGAAATCAACACTTTCATTATGGAAGAAGGTTTCAGGCACGTTCAAACTATCTGTTTTAATCAGACATGACAACAATGTCTCTTTTCTCACTTTCAAGTCAGAAAACAGGCCGTCCAAATCTATACAAACTCAACATACTGCAGGGGTGGTGATTAAATAACTTATGTGCTTTAAAATAAATATTTTCAAAGTTTAAAGTTAAGTTTCGTATTTTTGTCTTAACTGTGTGATGAAAATTGCTCATTTTTACATAAAATACAAGAGAATGTAATGATATCTAGTCTTAGCTGGGCAGCTTCAGATCCAGTTTTGACCTAAATACTGCAAAAGAGCCAGAAAAATAAAATAAAAGGCAACTAAGCTGGAGAGATAAAGGTTTGAGGAGAACTGGAGGTAATGAGCAGACACAATGCCATAGAAATAACCCTGATGAGTGTGTGTGTGCATGCGTGCATGTGTGTGTTACGCTCACCCTGATGTAAGCGTCTTGGTGGTGTCTGGCAAAGTAGAGCATGTTATCCAGAGCCAACATGCCTGGGGGGATCTGGGTGAAATCCACCGCTGGATTGACATGATTCTGAGGAAAGGAGCAGGGTGAAATAAAAACTCACGCACAACCAAATTGTATTTTGAATCTTTATTCTAGCTCTAGCTAATTGAATGTCAAAACAGTATCATTGTTTATTTTTAATCCATGCAAAGTCCAAGAACAATATGGATTAGCTGCAATGCTCTAAATACAGTAATATCTTTTAAAATTAGCAGAAAGTACACAAAAAATTTCTGGTTGCAAGGAATGAACGTAAATGCTTTCCATGATAGAAAAAAACAAATAAAAAGTTTGCAAAAATTTGGCTTTCCAGCAGGGTGTAATCTATGAACTAAAAAATATACAGTATATATAATTTTTAGAGATTTTTTTTATAGAGATGCAGTAGAGTGCTGTATGAATGTGTATATGGAGGTAAATGAGGCACAGGTTGTGTTGTAAAGCACTTTGACTAACTTGATTATATAGAAAGGTGCTATACAAGTACAGTGCATTTCCCATTGTTATAAAATACGTAGAATTTACTGAAGAGGAAATTGACAAGAAGAGAATCAAACTCTCACTCAGGATGATGTACTTCTTAAAGAACATGTATATTGAACAATAAAGACAGAACTACTTAACAGCAACATAAAAAAAGAAAAGGGCTAATGCTCTAAGAAGTGATGGAGACCGTAAACGGGGCAATCCAATTATCTTTACAGAACAACACAACAGAGGTTCTGTAGATGAAGTAACTCCAAGCTTAAACCAAGCCATGCCAGGCCAAAGCAGATTTGAAGGTAAAGTTATAGCAGTAATTTATTTTATATTCAAACATGAGGAGGCAGGACAATAATAAAAAAAAAAGGTGGTTTGAAGACATTTTAAAAGCAACCATTCAACATTTTGTTGCACTAGCTGTGTGGCCTTTACTAGCAGAACATTTCATACGGCCCTCTGAATGCATGACTTACAATAAAACCAAGCTTTTTGTAGTCGCGGGTGTACATGGACTTCCGTTTCTCAGTGCTGCCGCTGTTGTTTGGCTCGCACTCCACGTCGAAGGCAACTCTGCGCAGCTCAAAGATGATGTCCCTCTGAGCCTGCACACAGAAAATAACAATAAAGCCCACATGCATTTTCTTCTGTTCCTTTTTTTAAATATAATTTAAGAGTCCGTCAGCGTCGAAGCTGTGTGTGATCAGACAGCGCCCGAGGAAAAGTGGCAAACAGCCAAAGTGAGGCACTTTATGTATTCATGGGCCAAATCTGCATAAATTTACTTCTTATTAATCTTAAACATGTGATTAATTCTAAGAGAAGTATTCAGCTGAATGAATAGTACTGTAATTTAAAATACAAATCTTCAGATGCCAATAAAAGTATCTATTGTAATTGCCAGTGTGCAAGCCGCTACTTTTGTCTCACACTTTGTACCCCGTTGTTTACATACAGGAGTGTCTTGTTTATGTTTTTTTTTTTTTCATAATTCAAATTTTTATATTTTATTTTGAAAGACTTCCTACTGTCTCTTGGTGGCTTCCTGCCCCTGACTAACATTTTCCTTTGACAGAACTAGGCACTTGTGACTCCCAGCATTCCACCCCTCATGGGGGCAGGCATTTGTGACACAGAGAGAATGCCCTCGTGTAATCAGATGTACAAGGCCTTTTGCTCACGGTTTCAAATACCCAACCATAACTACACCCACTCTGTCATCATGTGACCAGAAGTCTAACCTGAATGATCAGTGAAATAATCTCGAGGACCATCTCCCAAGATAGACGTGAATTAATTTCTTCAAATCTTTCCTGTATTGTTTGTTGTATTTTGCGCTTCATGCGTAGACCTGTTCAATTGTTCAGCGATAATGGAAAACGCACGGAGAATGTCTTATGATGCAGCTTTCATGTTAAAAGCAATCAGCTGATGAGGAGGAAACAGCTCCAGCCCATTAGCTACATCCACGTGTCGCCATGGTCAGGGTTCGAGATGCAAAGGAGACAAGTCTTGTAGATGTTTTAATAAAAGGTTTTAAATTCTTTCTATGTTGGTAAATACAAACCGGATTCCAAAAAGGTTGGGGCACTAAACAAATTGTGAATAAAAACTGAATGCAATGATGTGGAGATGGCAAATGTCAGTATTTTATTCTTAATAGAACATAGATTATTACAACAAAGACTTTAAAAGGTTCACTATGTAATTTCTGGAGAACGCTGGGACTTAGAAAAATTTTCAGCAGGGAAAAGCATTCTGCTCCCTCCCCCTCAGAGCCATATATGACTCTGAGGGGGAGCCACAGTCCGTTCTCTGTTGAACTTGAGTTCTGCAGCTCCGCCTCCTGCTGAATGTCCGCTGGGAGCCGCTTCAATATTCTGTGATTATACGTTAATAAAATGTTCTAAAAAATATAATAAAACCATGAAGCACTGGTCCTACAACACAAAAACCAGCAGAAATCAGCAGAGCTTCACGAAGCAACGTTGGACATGATTTAATTCGCTCGTGACTTCCTCATTCCTGTCAGTGCAGGTCTGGAATGTCTGGAATGCTCCGCCTCCTCTACATGTCCTGTGGCAGACGCTGCGAAGTTCTGTGATTATATGTTAATAAAACATTCTAAAAATATAATAAAACCATGAATCACTGGTCCAACAACACAAAAACACCCTGAAATCAGCAGAGCTTCACCAGCCACTTTGGACATGAGTTTTTTTTTCGCTCGTGACAAATCCATTTCCTCATTCCTGTCAGTGAAGGATGAAGCGATCACTTGACTTTTGGCAAAAAAACAAAATAAAAGTCCAGCTCTGGGATGAAGAAGGGATATTTAATACATTTGTGTCACATACAAATCAGTCCTGCATCGCTTTGCAATCCTTTGAATGAGAACGAGCCGCGGCGCTGGGGCTGGGACAGGCGGGGGCGTGGGTTGGGGCGTGACAAACAACTCTGTTTTTATTGGCTGGTCATTGTCCGGGTCACTCTGTGTTTTTAGTGTTTTTATAAATGCTGATAGAGAAGCAAGGGGACTATAGTTTTTTTCAGAGATTACTTTGTCTAACATCAGTCTGTCAGTAGATAGTGACAGAGTGAAGAAATATGTTAAAAATATATTGTTAGAAAAGTTACAGACTGCATTACAAAGTTACATAGTGCAGCTTTAACACTGGACTCTGTGTCATCAAACGGGTTATTCACTAAACTCTCGGTCATGTGCTCATTCAGTTTGCACTATTTCTTATATTTGCACTAATGTTTGTATTACATTACTGCCTATAGTCATACTACTGTTTACATTTACTGTTTACATTTATTACTACTGTTTACATTCATTACTACTGTTTACATTTATTACTACTGTTTACATTTACACTACTTTTTATATCTACACTACTGCTGATATATATATTTTTTTACTAGCCTTATTGCATATGCCACTTTACCTCTATACCAATATCAACTACCTCATACATATACTGTGTACATAAACTTCATATGCTGCTTTGTCACTCTATTACAAATGTCAATGCCAGAACTTTCATTTTATTTTATAGATATACTTTTTACACTTTTATACTACTATGCAAAAAACTCAGGACAGTATTACACTTTTATTATTTCATTTTATGCTTATGTTTATTAAATGTTTTAGTGTTTTAGTGTTTAAATGTTTACTGTTGCACCGAGGGACAGAGAGAAATGCAATTTCAATCCTGTGTATGTCCTGTACATATTGCAGTTTTGACAATAAAGTTGACTTTGACTTTGACTTTGAGAAGACGGATCAAAAGTTTAAGCTGTGTAAATGTAACATTTTAAAGGAAAAATATGTTAATTCAAAATTTCACAGTGTCAACAAATCCCAAAAAAGTTGGGACAAGTAGCAATAAGTGGCTGGAAAAAGGAAATTGAGCATATAACGAACAGCTGGAAGACCAATTAACACTAATTAGGTCAATTGACAACATGATTGGGTATAAAAAGAGCTTCTCAGAGTGTCAGTGTCTCTCAGAAGCCAAGATGGTAAGAGGATCACCAATTCCACCATTGTTGTGCAGAAAGATAGTGCAGCAATACCAGAATGGTGTTACCCAGCGTAAAATAGCAAAGACTTTTAAGTTATCATCATCAACCGTGCATAACATCATCAAAAGATTCAGAGAATCTGGAACAATCGCTGTGCGTAAGGGTCAAGGCCGTAAAACTCTACTGGATGCTCGTGATCTCCGGGCCCTTAAACGTCACTGCACCTCAAACAGGAATGCCACTGTCAAGGAAATAACAGAATGGGCTCAGGAATACTTCCAGAAAGCATCGTCAGTGAACACAATCCACCGTGCCATCCGCCGTTGCCAGCTGAAACTCTACAGTGCAAAGAGGAAGCCATTTCTAAGCAAGCTCCACAAGCTCAGACGTTTGCACTGGGCCAGGGGTCATTTAAAATGGAGTGTGGCAAAATGGAAGACTGTTCTGTGGTCAGATGAGTCACGATTTGAAGTTCTTTATGGAACACTGGGACGCCATGTCATCCGGACCAGAGAGGACAAGGATAGCCCAAGTTGTTATCAACGCTCCGTTCAGAAGCCTGCATCACTGATGGTATGGGGTTGCATGAGCGCTTGTGGCATGGGCAGCTTGCATGTCTGGAAAGGCACCATTAATGCAGAGAACTATGTTCAGGTTCTAGAACAACATATGCTCCATCTAGACGTCATCTCTTTCAGGGAAGACCCTGCATTTTTCAACAAGATAATGCCAGACCACATTCTGCAGCAATCACAACATCATGGCTACGTAGGAGAAGGATCCGGGTACTGAAATGTCCAGCCTGCAGTCCAGATCTTTCACCTATAGAGAACATTTGGTGCATCATAAAGAGGAAGGTGCAACAAAGAAGGCCCAAGATGATTGAACAGTTAGAGGCCTGTATTAGACATGAATGGGAGAGCATTCCTATTTCTAAACTTGAGAAACTGGTCTCCTCTGTCCCCAGACGTCTGTTGAGTGTTGTAAGAAGAAGGGGGGATGCCACACAGTGGTAAAAATGGACTTGTCCCAACTTTTTTGGGATTTGTTGACGCCATGAAATTTTGAAACAACATATTTTCCCTTAAAATGATACATTCTCTCAGTTTAAACTTTTGACCTGTGATTTGTGTTCTACAGTATTCTGAATAAAATACAGTACAGTATTAGATGTTGGCACCTCCACATCATTGCATTCAGCTTTTATTCACAATTTGTTTAGTGTCCCAACTTTTTTTGGAATCCGGTTTGTATGCGTTTAAATACCGGGAACCCATTTTAAAGTCACATCCGAACATGAAGCAGAGAAACAGAAGGAGTCTTCCCTACTCCCCTTTCAGTCATGAGAGGACAGCGAGCGGTGGGCAAGTCGTCAGATTCATTGTTAAAGCAGTCAGTCAAGACTGGTACATTTTTAAATAAAAGTTTTTAAAAATCTTTCTGTGTAACGTAAATATGTTTAAATACCAGTATCTTATTTTAAACAGGAGTGTTAAACAGAGCGGAGGAGACAACAAGAAGGTGGGGCTGTTCCTCCTCCTCCTCATTTGAGCAGTGCTGGGGAGAATCACATCAAATTTATTTAGAAACTACATTTAAAAACAGCAGTTGTTAAAAGTGTTTTCCAATAAAAATCAATGGTACTAATTTAATGAATATTTACTGCATTTTACTGGCACTATTGGACTTCTGGTCACATGGCCTCAATAAGACTTCTTGGTAATATTGGCCCGTACATAATTTTTTTTTTCTTTCGGTTTTGTAAGTGTTTAGCACTGTTATGTCCAGTGATTGTGCTTAGATAGTTATTGTGTTCATTTTGAAGGTATAATGGTTGTAACCATGATTCGGCCAGAGAAGCTTCATGAAGACTCGTGATGATCTTGCAGTCTGAGTGTGTGTTGACAGCAAGCTATATTCTGTGAATCACCATCTGCTGGCTGATTCTTGTACTACAACAAGAAAGCTGCACACAGGCTGGGCAAAGAGCCTGATGATGAATGGTGGATGCCCGCGGCTAAATAACCGGAGTGTCTTATTTATGTACAAAATTATGATTTATCTTATATTTAATAAGTGCAGCTTAGAGACGGTGCATTTTAAAGCCTGAGTATTACAGTAGTTTAGTTTCTGTTAATACAAAACAGCACCTAAAGTGACAAATGCACCTCTGAAACCCACCCCACATATAATGTACTGTATGACAATAACTGACCGACCTGATAATAACTTGGCGATAGTGAAAACATTTTTTTGTCTGAGCTCACCTGTTCAAGATTTTGGATTTTGTTTAAAAAAATCTGATTCAGATTAAGTCAGTACCAACCTGGTCCTGAGGATCCATCTTGGTCATCATGCGGTCCTCCAACAGGTTAAAGGTCAGCACCTGCAGGACGTACAGCTGATGGGCCATCTCGTCATTGATGGGTGTGGTGCTCCGGATTACGTTCTGCAGGGCGAGGTAGACAAATAACAAAAAGAGCAGATATTAAAGTAAAAAATTTAAAAAAAGATGAAATTTTGAACAAAGACGGACAATAAATAGGTTGATACAGAAATAAATGAAAAAGACATTCACTGAAGGAACAAGTTGGGAAAGAGTGATTTGATACAGGGGAGAAAAGAAAGTACCGGTAAGTGAGACAGGGAGGATTACAAATAAACATATGTGTGCCCTGATGCATGCTCAATATGTGCATGTGTATAATCATATGTGTGATTATTTGTTTAATATACTGATAACTGGAGTACAGTCTGAAACCAAAATGCAGACAAAGAGGAAAAACAAACAGTTGCATTTAAAATTATAAAAGTGTGGCTAAACTTACAGTGAGAATGATGGAGCGCAGCTGCTTCTGGGCAAGAATGTGGGACATCTCCTGCAGAACAAGGGATCCAGAGGAGGAATAAAGATAGCGACAGAAAAAAAATGAAAAAGAGCAGGAAGAGAAAGATAAAGGTGAGACAATGTACATAGGCAAAAAACAAACAAGCAAACAAAAATAACAACAAAAAACAGTTTTTAAGGTTTTCATACCAACGTGAGAAAGTAAAAGCGGGTGGGGAAATAAAAAGGCCAAGGCATACTGGAATGTATGCAGCTATATACAGTAGACTGTAGAAAAGAAAAAAAAAAGGGGGTAAGCCATCCCAGAAAGAAACTTAAAAAAGGGATAATAGATGCACTAATTGATGTCTTCTAAGGTGCAAACTACAAAGTGTGCTAATCAAGGGTGCACTTACTGTCAGGGGACAACTAAGGATGTCCACAATGTGCTCATCAAACTACCATGTCGTGTGCAGTGAGGAGACAAGGTCAGAGACAGAGACAGAGCGTGAGTGGATGTGATGAGATTTAAAATAAATAAATAAAAAATATGTGAAGAGGCTGGAAAATAATTTCTGTGTTGCAGTTTGAGGTGGTGTTAGGGAGGGAAGGTGGCTGAGTCAGCAGAACAAAGACAGGCCAGGGGATCATATTAATAGATTTTCTGATTACTGAGCTCTCATCACTTACACACCCACAAAGAAAACATATGAACCGTGTGTTCTCTCAGACACACATGGAAATAACATGTTCTGAAATGCGCAACAAGTGACAGAAACACTTTTGTTAAGATCAAATGTTTCTGTAAATGTAAATTATCCTATTTTTCGGGCTATAAGTCGCGATAAACAATAAATCAATTAATCACATGATAAACGAAAATTATCGACCTCATTTTCATTTATCGGCTTTATCGTTTCTTTGTGTCTCTCTCTCGTTCTATTGAAGACACTGGATGACAAAAAGCTCAGCTCCGGTGCTCTTCACGACCCCTCCCTTTCTCTTTAAAATCCGTTTTAATCGTCCAAAATCGCGTTTTTGGATTGTTAAAAGCAGCTAAGCTGAGAAGCTAAGCTACGAGCTAAGCAAACAGCCCGACTTCAGAAAAAAAAACTGTCTTGTCGAAAAGTCAAAATTCATGGTTGAAACTCGTGACTTCATGTTAAAAGTTTTTCTCTTCAAAAAGAACCTGAGAACTTGTTTACTGATTTTTTTTATTAAAAGCTTTGTGTGAAAAATGCTATGCTAAAGAGCTCAAACCACACAGAGCATCTGCCATTTTGAGAACAGAAGAGAGACAGCCCATGTCACGTCAAGGGGCCTCCCTCTCATTTTTGTTAAAGAGACACGCTGCTTGCTCCTTCACTATCCATCCTTCCATTCAGTCTTATATTGCCATCTGGTGATCAAAAAAGGTACTACACACAAAATCAATAAAATGTATTCTTAAATTTGACAATAATTACTAATTAATGTCAAATTTCAAACAATATCATTTATCGCAAACATTTCTGAGACAATCGCAAAATTCGTTATCGTGACAGGCCTACTATAAGGCGCACTTAAAATCCTTTAATTTTCGCAAAAACCAATAGTGAGCCTTATAATCCAGTGCGTCTTATGTGTGGTTGTGCTTACTGACCTCGAACCAATTTTATGTTATTGTGAATGAGTTGAATAAAGTTTGACTTTCCTGACTGTTTTGTTTCTCTTAATGCGCCTTATGTATGAAAACAGACCCGTTCATTGATATTGAACCTTATAATCCGGTGTGTCTTGTAGTCCGAAAAATACGGTACTACATGTGCTCTAACCAAAGCTGAAGGAGATGGTCTGACACCAGCACTGCAACATGAAAATATATATATTAGATTTGTATGCAGGAGAGCCGTGCAGCTCATTTCTGCTTTAGCATGTCTTCAATTTCGTGTTCTGCAGAAGACAGCAGTTGTGGACTTCCATTATTCATAATTAATGTTAAAGCGCATCACTGGGCCCAGCGGTGCTGATGCGGGGATCATGTGATTAGCTACAAGGGAACGCTTGACATACAGGAGTCAGAGACAGGAGCAGAACAGAGCAAAAAACATCAGCTCTGCTGAGAAGAAAGACAATAAAAATGTATTTTAATACTTGAATTGATTGCAGACTATGCCAGAATACAACCCTACACATACAAGCTTCACTTTTACAGCCTCACCTGTCTCTTCTCCTCAGGAGCTTTAAGGAACAGAGCGTTGATGACCGCTACGGTGTAAGTCTGGATGTCTTGATCAGTTCTACAAAAACAAAAATTAACACAATTATCCATATGGTGCTTTAAAAAGAAGTCAGCATATTTAATGTTCCCACATGTGATCCATCCACTCACCCTTGAAGATGTGGAATGAGCTGTCCAATGGTGATCTCTTGGGCCACCTTGTGGTAAAGATCCTGACTGTTGAGGACCATGGACTCCAGGATGGCCAGGGAGCGCTGCAGCACTGCTGTGTCCATGGCCGACTTGTTCACAAAGCTGGCGATCTTTAAAAACAACAAAGCAAA
>JBBPBX010067101.1:0-19494 GCA_038048925.1 Garcialebias charrua
TCAGTACTTCCAAAACAAAATAATCCTTGATGACAAAACATTGCATACCTTTGAATGAATTCAAGTGTGAGCGACATCTCCTTTGGATATTTTATGTTCAACACATAAAACATCGAGAATGCGTAGCTGAGGGCCACAATGGGGGAGTTGATGTGGTTATTTACAATGTCTTGATCAACTGCAACTTTGAACAGCTGTTCACCTAAGGAGTCACAGAAAAACAATTAAAACACAAAAAATAAATCTATAACATGTGTACTTCAATTACTATGCCAAATTTAGTTCTAACGTTAGAGATGCACAGATAGCATTGAAAAGCCATTTTTACAAACATCTGAATGTGTTGATAAGAACTGACTAATTGTAATCAAATGCTTCCCACAAAATGCACTTCACAGAGTCACATTGTATATTACAAACTTTAACAGGGTATATACAAAAATTCTGAAGTTAAATTTAATACATTTTAATACCATCCCAATGTTTTTTAATACCAACACGACTTCAAGTTGCAACAGTAGCGGCAACCGGTTCAACATATTAAAGTTACTGGATACATACCGATTTTTTTTTTTGCCTTAATTAAACGAAACACTGATTTATACTGTATACAATTACCGGTACTTGTTGTTTAACCCTACATTCAAGACAAGTGTTTTCATTATGTGTAGGAAGAGCAGTGCTACAAGCAACAGGTCATCTGCTCTCGCATGTCCAAGGAACTCAGAACCAAAGTACCCTGATGTCACACAACCATCCTCTAAATAACATCTGTGTATGTCCATCTGTTTTTTTAAACATGTATTAAAACTTTTGTTGAAAAAGAGAATGAATGGTCCAGCTGTGTTATTATCACCCCACCACCACCACCACCAGACACACAGTTTTACCCTCAGTCACCATCTTATCTGCGTTTACATCGACAATACCAGCATATTACTAATAAAGAACGACTGTAAAGGATTCATCAATCAACTTCGCAAAAAAATTACGTTTTCAATTTTTTCATACTGAGCAGAGGATTACCTGCAATGACTTTCAAATGTCACCTTTTAAATTTATCAAAACTGAAAAAAAAGAAAAAAAATCCCAATTTATAAACTTTCTTATAGCTAAAAATACTTTCAATTAAAAACCATGATTGAAAATAAAAACTTACTAAACAAACCAAATCAACAGAATCTACATGAGAACTGTAAATTATATTTCATGTGATCGTGCATTACATTTACATAAAGTCTGATCCCAGATAAATAATTTACCTCAAATTCCCAAAAGCCTTTAACAATTTAATACAGTGTAGGATTTAAATTAACTCGCATTTATCTACAAACTAGGGATGGGCGATATGTTATTGTGTGCGATATACCGTCAAAGACATTCACCAGGGTAAAAATGTGTAATCTCGCAATAAACTTATCGTTATAAAACCTGGAAATTATCGTGATAAAATTTTTTGGTCCATATCGCCCATCCCTACTACAAACACATAAAACTGACTTCTTCATAGAGAATGCCCTCCCTGAGTTTTGGGGGAAAACAATGAAAAAAATCTGAGACACAGCTTTAATTTACTTTTGTTTTGTTGAAAAATACATAACTATTTTAGTGTTAATGTGTCTCAGTTTGTACCAGTAAACACACACCCGTTGATTGATGTTATGTCCTGGGTCACTCTTATAAAAGTCAGCACTTTAATCTCCTCACCTGCTGCACCTGCCTGCTCCTCTCTTCTCCCCCGCTCTGCTCCTGTCCAGCTAACTTTAGCTAAAGGTAGCATCCACTGACACTCCTCTCAGGTGGTGGAGCCGTAATCCTTCTGCAGGTTGATCTTTTCTGACTTTTAACAATCTTCCAGCCTTTATATCATCTCCTGGTCTTTTTTTTTAGACTTGTCCTGAATATGTTTTATTTAAAACACCGCTCCAACTTCTGCTACTACACTTAAGTCCTGCCCCCACACTATTTCTGATTGGCTAGAAGGCCTGTCTAAAGTGAAAGCTGCGTCTCAGATAAGCCCAGAGAAATGTTTGTTAAATCTGTTTTACACGCAGTGCATCAGATTCCAGCATGGCGAAAGTGCACTAGTTGTTTAAAAATTAATACCTCGTCAGATGGTGTTTATTAACTTTTAATACCTTTTAATGGCTTTAATTTTTGCTTATTTGATTTATTACCTTTTAATACGTTTTACAACCCCACGGATACCCCGTTTAAGTATGATTAGGTAACAGTAGATAAAAGCAGACAAACATTTTGTTTAAGTACAAAACACCATACATTAAAAATTACGCAAGTCATTTTTACACAAAGTTATGTACATAAAGACTACAAACCCTGGATCAGAATGCATGGGGTGCTTGGTAGGTCAACTGTTGGTGTGTCTGGGTGCTGCTGATGAGGGGAGAGAGAAAGAGAGAATAAACTTAATACATCACCACATGTAAAGCTTCTATAATGGGGATAAAATACATACCTCATTTTGACGAAACAGCTGATCAGGGCTTTCTTTGAAGAACTGTGCAATTCCACAGATCAGCTGGAAAGGATCAGTTCCTTCAATTCCAAACCCTTTGTAATCAAGGAAGTCCTTGATTGTCTTTTCTTTTTTAGACAGTTGCTCTGCCAGCTTGGTTTGTACTGAAAACCCAAGAAGGGTGCATGTATGATCAAACAGGTGGACTGCTTCAAAGAGAAAAGGCCACTCCTCATGTAACTTGTTAACTGAGCTTCCTTGGTTGATTGCTGCTCGCTGGATGGAATACGTTTCAGCCATCAATCTTCGGACATCAGACTCTGAAAGACTGTTAATTTCAAAGGCACTTTTAAGTTGTTCTTGTTCGGAAACTAGCTCAGTTGTGTTCCCAACAGTCGGCTGCCACTGTACACAACCATAGCGGTCTGATTGCGAAGACTTCTTCCTTGCTGTCATCTCATCTTCTGTGGATCTTTTCATTGAGCCAACGGTTAATGGTCTCCGAACATTCTCAACTCTGTTTTCAAACTGTATAAACAATGCATCATATCCACTTCCAACAACTTTTATTCCACTGAGCTCTCTGTCTTGGAACGAGCAGGGATATTTCTCTACAATCTGCTTTGCAATGTCCCTCAACTTGGCTCGTCCAGGCCTTCCTTGAGTTTTACTGAGAAGATCATCAACAATGATGCGAACAAGTTCCCTCCTCTCCTTAGGTTTTGGTCTTTTCTTTTCACATACGGCAAGCATAAGGTTGGGTGGCATTTTGTGCCATGGTACAACATAGGCATCCCACGAAGAGGAACAGTCCAAGGAATCAAGAGATGCAGATGGCTGGTTATTCTGTTGCAAAGGTCCAGAAGTAGCATCCAGCTCAAGATGTGACTCTAAATAGCATACATTAGAAAAAGAAAAAAATAGCAAACAATATGAAATTAAAAGTGAGATCTACAACTGCCCAAGCTACACAATACACACAGTTGTCAACTCATCAGTAAGACAAGTTGGTATTTTTGGCCTATAAACTGCTAAATAATGTCATCACATAATTGGCACATTTGCAAATAAATGTGATGTTGGCTGTAAGACAAGCATCTACTAACAGTAGAGGGAACAGTAAAGAGGGAAAGAAAAGTAAGTTTTGAATTTGAATGAATTTGCTTTGAAACTGTATTTTGATTTATTAAAAAATTCAGTTCAATTACTTTCAATTTCAGTTCCAAAATTCTGATTTGTGTCACACATCCTGGTCCTTGAGAAAGCCAGCCAGAGTAATCAAACACAGATCAACAGATTTACGTTTCATTTTGGTGAAACTTCCCTTCTGTATGTAACAGTTGATGCAATCCACCGTAAAAGTGACAAAAGCAGACAGTTATTTTATTGCAGTGATTAGTTTTACCTTTAGAAATTGTTACATTTACATCCATCATGGATCAGTCAGCAGCAGCATCTCATCAATATGTGATCCATGATGTGATGTAAATGTAACACTTTCTACATATAGGTGAAATTAATTACTGCAATAAAATAACTGTTTTCATCACTTTTACGGTGGATTGCATCAACTCTGTTACATTACAAAAAGGAAGCTTCACAAAGTGAAACGTAAATCTGTGCATCTGTGTTTGATTACTCTGGCTGGCGTTCTCAAGGACCAGGATGTGTGACACAAAATTCTGAATTTTGGAACTGAAATTGAATTTTGGAACTGAAAGTGGAAGTAGTCAAACTGAATTTTTAATAGACCAAATACAGTTTCAAAGCAAATTAATTCAGATACAAAACTTTAAATTCAGTTTCAATTTAGTAAAATAAATTTTCAAACCAATGCATTTAATTTCAAATTATGCACATTCAGATTCAATCTGAGCAGTTCAAATTGAATTCCTGCTGGCACAAGATTTATCCCATAACCAGACCCTCATGCTGGGAGAGGCTGATATGTTTAGTTAATTGTACGTTGAAGGCCGAGATACACTGAAGCTGACTCCGTATACGCGCGTATGCGCGCATATTTTGTGCGTATGTTTTCGCTTCTATACTTTCAGAAACTATCAGCTTTCAAACGCTCGCGTTCTCCTTGTTGTAATATGAGCAGCTGAGCACGGAGGACTCAACTGAGCTCGCTGATTGGTCACTTTGACATGCCTACTGAAATGATTGACAGATTTCAGTCAGCTCAAAGTGAAACTTATCATGAGCAGCTCGCTCAGACTTCTGCGGTGTTCTGATACGGTCTTTCTACTATATATGTTATAAAAAGTTCTCTCAGAAATAAAAATAATAACAGGGAGTGCTTTTCCTGCAGCACACAGCCCACCAGGGCAAAAAGAAAAGGCCCGATCAGCGATAAAAAAGAGGAATTTATTTCATTTGTGTAACATACAAAACAGTCCGGCGCCGGGGAAGTTTAGGTCAGACACCGCGCATCGCGTATGCGAATCGCGTATGCGTAGTAAAAAATTACTTTTGCGCGTACTTGCCCTGAGGGGCTACGCGGGGCTACGCTTTTGCCACAGCGTACGTGCGCTGCGTATAGGCGTACCGTGAGGACGCTCGAGTGTATCTCGCCATTAAGGCTCCCACAAAGCTCAGCGTACTGCCTGTACGCCACTCTACGCGCGCATTCTGTGCGCACGCGTTCGCTGGCACAGCTCTGCTTTCGTTCTCACGTTAAATGCTCGCGTTTTCGCTCCAAATCCTTGTAATTTGAGCAGCTGCACGCAGAGCAGGACAAACTGAGGTCGCTGATTGGTCACTTGCTGACACTCCTACTGAAATGATTGACAGCTGGCCCGCTGCGGTGTTCCGCTGCGGTATTTCTACTTTATATGTAGGCATGTAACGGTTGTAATGGGTTTACCAAACCGTTTCGGTATACCACGTTCGGTTCGGTCCAACTGCGTACCGTTTCGGTTATTTTTTCACTCATTAAACGTTCTTAACAGGGGAATATATGCACCGCGGAACAAAATTTCCTGGGCGCGTTTCAGCACGGACCTATTTTCGCGTGGCACGCGCAGCATTTAGCCGTTAGCATCTCGTGCGGTCTCCTGTTTTTGAACGTTATAACTTTCTTCAAAAGATGAGCGCACGCGCAGCTTGTGTGGACTTTGTTTCATGAAGACTCTGCAGCAGCTGAGTGCGCGACGCAGCTCTCTCTGCAGCAGCAACACGTCACGTGAACGCGCTGGAAACTGTCATCCGAACGTGAATGAAGAGCTGTATAAAACTACTACTTCATCAGGTAATCACAGCGGTCCAGAGCAATAACACAAGCTTTATGAGTTTTTAAATCTCTGAATCTGTCTGAACGTTGTTATATGCGCAGGCTTTAAAGTTACTGAACGTCGCTATGAGACATTCATCACGTCAACACTTCAAAAAGTTCAGCTCTTTATGAAAAAACTAACTGATGTTGTCAACAACAAGCCCTGGACCAGATTAAAGCCCTGCCTGCCATGATGAAGAGTGAGAGATTCAATTGTTCAAGAGGTATTGTTTTATTATTATCTAAATAATCTTTTTTTTTAAATCATAATCTTATTAACTTGTTTTTTTTTTAAATCTCTTTTGTTTTTTATTTCCAGTCTGTGACAGAGGTAAATCCACCTGCAGCTAAGTGATGACTGAACTGAACTCTGAACTGTTCCCACAGTCCCACCTGTCCCACCAAGAAGAAGTTGTGAGTACAGTAATGAGTACAAATACAGCCACACTGCTGCTACTGGACAAAAACTTGATTAGTTCCAGTCGTTCCCAACCCTGGTCCCTGAGGAACACCCATCCTGCATGTTTTAGTTGTTCCTCTGCTCCAACACGTCTGATTTGAATGAAAGGGTGATTAACAGGCTTCTGCCTAACTGAAGGAAGTAATTAAACCACTGCATCAGGTGTGTTGAAGCAGAGAAACAACTAAACCATGCAGGATGGTGTTCCTCAAGGGCCAGGGTTGGGAACCACTGAGTTAGACTGTAAACAGTCTGTTGCTGCTTATTGTTCTGGTTCTGACTGTTATTGCATTTATTAAGATTTTTATTATTGTTCATATATTTTATTTATTGTAGAGTGCTGTTTATTTAAAATATCATCCAAATGGTTCACTTTTATTTATTACTACAATACAATACAAACATATTTTTGGCACATTTTCAAAATAAACATTTTGTAAGTCTTTATTTTGTAAAAAAAAAATAAAAAAAATAAAAAATTTGTACCGAAAAAAAAAACGAAAATAAACCGAACCGAGCTCTCCTTGTAGTTGAACCGAACCGAAATGTGATTTTAGCGTACCGTTACACCACTATTTATATGTTAATAAAAAGTTCTAAGAAATAAAAATAAAAACAGGGAGCGCTTTTCCTGCAGCCCACAGCCCACCAGGAAATATTTAAAACATTGCACCGACGCCAGGTAGGACCTGAATTCATTCATTTCAGTCATGGAGTGAACGGAGGAAGAAGCGATTACTTGACTTTTGGCAAAAAAAAAAAAAAAAGGGAAAAGACCCGATCAGCAATAAAGAAGAGGAATTTAATTCATTTGTGTAACATATAAAACACCGGTGCCGGGCAGTTTATTGTGAGACAACGCGCATCGCGTACGCGGGCGTAAAAATTGAGCTTTGCGCATTCGTGCCCTGCGGGGCTACGCTTGTGCCTCAGCGTACGTACGTCGTACAGAGGCGTACTGCATGTACGCTGAGCTCTACCGGGGGCTTTAGCTGTTTAACAGACTACTTGCAGTTTAACAAGTATTATATCATTTCATTGTTATTATGTTTACATTACTGCAATTAAAAATAAGACATAACTTACCCACACTGAAAGCTTGAATTAATCTTCTGCATTGGATGGGTGGTAGAATCCCCTCAACATCTTCTGTCTTGACAAAACTGAGGTCATCAACACAGTTTACACCAATCAGCTCTAGTCTAGACATGAGTGACTCAACCAGATCACTCCTGAGTGACGGCATGGCTTTCTGAATGATCTCTTTTACATGCTCCATTTTGGCATGTGCTTAAGTGGGTGGAGCAGCCTGACACCTCTGTGGTAAAAACAAAGTGGAAAAGAATCACTAAGCATATTAATGTTTGTGCACACCAGATCACCCAAACTTTGATCCATTTCATAGACTCCAAGCTCAGGCACCCATTTGGCAGATTTTTCTCTGAGAAACAGTACAACAGCTGTTTCACTTTTGACAACAATGGATACAATTTGCCCTAAGAGCAGTTGCTTTTTGGCATATGTCTGTAAGACAAGCATCCCATTTGCATATGTTGTACCACAGACTTTCACTTTATCTGTGACAACCGAGTTCAAAGGGTTTAGTCCAAAGTTTTCGATTTGTGCTCTGATGTGGTCATCATACAGTTCTGGACAAAACCTGGTTGACTCGCGCACTTGCACCTGGGGGCTAAACAAGTTGCCATGACACTGATAAGCCTGAAATAACTGATGTCTATCAGCCAGAGACTTGGTCACATTTTTGAAGTTTTTACTTGACCTAATGCAACATTTGAAATAGCTGTGCTTACTTTCAAAGTGCATGGTCCATGTGTGAATGAGTGGACCAAACTGCAAAGTCAAATCAGCATAGTGAAGCAGATAGTGATGTTTGGGTCGAAGAGTTACATGTGGAAATAACTCTTGCCTTTTTTCTATATACTCCTCAATCAGTACTCTCATGTAAGCAATCTGAGATTTTGAAAGACTTGGTGCACAGACGAGCTCAACTAACTCCCTAAGGAGTAGTACCATTTGCCACACAGGACAGTCAGAATCTATGATTCTGTCATGCATTACAACAGGCAAGAACCTCAACAACCACCTGTTTTGGGCTGCATGGCCTCCAAGCTTTGTCCCCTGGTGGGGAATAGCATTTAGCTTGCTTGCATTTTTACAAGGAAATGTTTTCAGTCTGTCATTGAGAGACTTGTAACTGAACCACTTTTTTTTCTTAATCAGAAACTGCAAACAAAGTGCCAAGTCGTAGTCAACCACACCTTCAAATAAGTCATGTGCCAAGCAAGGTGGCAATCCAGGCTGACACACATGGAAAAAGGAGAGTTTATTGAAGATACTGTTGCTTTTAATACCCTGGTGCATACTCACTCCAGGCTGGCTCTCCAGAAAGTCCACACTCTCATTGTAACTTTCAGGATTTCTAAGAGAGGCAACATTAAGTGGGTTAAACCGAAAAGCCTCTTTAGTGATGAGACAGTATCTGCAGAAATATTCAGAGAAACTGAAATTTTCTGTAAACCCACCAATCATGTGGGAGCCCAAGTTATCCCCCATTATGCATGCAACAGTGCCTTTGTAAAACCTGCCCTCAAAGTGAAGGCCATTTTCCTCCAGCTCACACAAGTCTGACACCAGTTTACTGAAGACTTTATCCACTCCAAAATATTTACAGTCTTTCTCCTGACAGAGCAGGACTAACTGTATCTGGTGTACTGCGGAGCGCTGGTATGGAAAGAAGTTTCCCAAAGTGAAGTAGACAGCCAAAACTTTGTGTTTGACCTTGGCAGATCCAAGCGGATTTGCCACCTCAAACGCATCCTGAAACAACATTACCTTTAAAGAGTCAGGGTCTGAGGCAAACAGGTCATTGGACTTCAGTAATTGTCCATCAGTAAAATCAGAAAGAGTGTCATTCTCAGCAGGTTTGTGGTTTACAGTCTGCAGAGCTGCACTTCTATCTTTTAGCATTGCTTTTAGACTTTCCATTATTGGAATATAATGATAGTGCTTTTTCTGTCCTATATCGTTGTATCCAAGAATGACTTCAACAGGTTGAACGTAGTTAAAGTGTGTCTTGTAATATTGCAGCCTCCGATGATGTGTAGTTAAAGGACCATTTTCATTTAAAGCCTTTTGAATTGGACCCTGTTCATAAGCTTTCTTGCCAAGACACATTAATGTCTCTGTTGTCACTCCATACTGTTCCAGTTCTCTGGATAGTGTTGACATTGTATATTCATGTTGAATATCCTGAAGAGTTTTCATCTCATTTGCTATCTCTGTCACTGTGGAGGCTGGAACTAAATACTTGGCTTGCAAGCCCAAATAAAACAGGGCAAGATTTTGTGTGAAAATATGTTGTGCTTCATTATTTTCAAGGTCTCTACATTGATCAACAGCATCTTCTACCTCTTCTGAAATATGCTCTCCCTCACCTGAACTTGACTGGTTTGCAACTTCTTCCTGAACTGGAAGAGACTGTTCTTGAACCTCACAGAAATGGATGGGAGCTAGTTGTGTAGCATTCCACCCTCTATGATACCTGGAGACATGAGATGAAAAGGATGTTTTCACATTAAAGGTTTTGGAGCATCCATCAAAAGGACAAATTACTGTAAGACCATCTTGTATGTGGCCACTCAAGTGAGAAACGAGCCCTTTGATATTTGAATATTCCCCAGCACAAAAGTTAAATGAGCATTTTAGCTGAACAGATATACTGTGGGCTGGTCTGTTTTTTGTAGTTGGGTGTGTTCTTGACATGTGAACAGCAAAACAATGATATGAGGAAAAGCTCCTTCTGCAATTTTTGTGGCCACAGGAGAAACGCACATTATTGTTGTGTCTGTGAGATCTACAGTGCTTTAAATATGTAGTCAATGGTAAACATTTGAATTCGCAAATATTACAGACAAACATGATAACTTGGATATGTAGCACTAGCGATCATGTGCTAAAGCAATAACCACAGCTCCAGATAACCCCCAAATATCCTGTTGCATGTCATACAATTAAAAAGTTCAAAGTGGTGTGTTACCTCCCACTTATTGTCCCATGTTATTTTTTATATTTTATTTCTAAAACACATAAATGGTGTCTGTTTAAATGTGGCATGAAACGTCTGACCCACTAAGCCAATCTTTCATAAAACTACATTCAATCAGACACATCATTAATGCATGCTGATAACATCCAACTGGGGGGGGGGGGGGAGGACGCAAGAGAAGCGGAGGGGGTGGGGTTAGTTGATTTACCAAAATGGAAACTAATTCAACAGATCTCCATGAAGTCTTCTACCGAAATGGAGGAGACACACTAAAAAAAGCTATGAATGAGAGAGCGGGGCTGTAGTGGTGGAGTTACGATTATCAAAATGGAAGAGTTTAGCACAACTCCATGACCACCGACTCAAAGACGTAATGGCGGAAGGACACACACACACACCCCGCTCCAAATGCGGAGAGGAAAACGGGTCTGGAGTGGCGGAAAACGTAAATTAACAAAACACGATGACCTGTATAACCTAAAAATTACGTTTGTAACAAATACAACTACAGCCGCCGATAAGGCATAGTTTGAAGCACGATAACGTTGAGGTTTCAAACACGACAAACGCGATATAAATTAAGGATTATTTGAGCTGAGCGAGGTCAGCTTACTCAGACTGAAACTCGCGGTCTCAAAATAAATTTTAATCGAAAATTATGATGTCATTTATTTTACGTTACCACAGAGGTGCCAAAAATAAGTCTCCAAACCCATCATCAACAGAAAAGTAGTTCTGTGCCAAGTAGAGCCTGCCCTCAGTGCCAGATAATGGAGTCCTCTTTCGCGCTTCTTCTCAAAGGTTCTTGTTCCCAGGGTGCTTTGCGCGAAAAAAAAAAAACGGAAAAACCCCTGTAAAAAATGATAACGGAAAATTCCTTCACACTTCCACAGTACATTTACATGTTTTTTTACGGATTTTTTTTACTGTGTGTGTATTAATTGTATATTTAATGATGTATTGAATTGTTTATTTACTTATTTAATAATGTATTTAATAATTAAATGATTCATTTCATTATTGTGTTTTTACTCGTTTCATTTTGTCACAATCCGTCCTCCATACCTATAAGGTTAGCTTGATTATATGTGTTAAAGCCAGCAAATACAAATGTTGACGTAGCTAGCATGGCTTTTTCCTTGAGCAAAAAGGTGTATCAGTAGCACCGACAACGTTTTTGCTGTCTTTTTACATGGCCCTGTGATGGACTGGAGATACCCACAATGCTCGAGATGGGCACCAGCTTCCCCGGTGACCCTGCACGGAAAAACGGTTTAAAAGAAAACAGATGGATGATTAGCTCAGGAGAAGTCTGGTCATTTCTGACGTGATGTTCTGTCAAATAGTTGTCATTACAGTAGTTCATTTCTCATCAGCAGTGACATCAGTCACAGAGCAATGTACTCCAGAGGTCGCGTTAACCGAATATTTTCCGTATTTGACTGGTTGTTTTACGTGATGACGGAGAAATCAAAACACCGTCTGTCGTTTGACAGATTAACATCCACTCTCTACCAACCGGTTCATGAACTTCACACCCCAGTCCGGTAGGTGGCGGTAATTGCACATTACAGCTTTTGCCAACCCCCAATAAACCAAAGGGAGAAGAAAAAGAAGAAAATACATGACGTTGTTGACTACATTTGAAAAAAATGTCAAGGCAGCTTAGCGTATGAAGTTTCTTCAAAAAGCCCAATAACTGCGATCGTGTTGAAAAAAGAGGTGAAAAAAGAGGGAGTGATGCAGTGGAGGACGATGGACAAACAAGTAATCCGCCCTACACTGAGCGATCAACTTGTAGCAAGGAGGTTAGATGCTATCGTTTAATTGAATTGTTTATGCATCGTTATTTCATTTTATTGTTTGTTATTGCAGATGTAGATTCTCTGTTCAGCTTGTTTGGAACTATTATTAATTAAAATGAATGAAAAAATATGGTAATTATTTAAAAAAATTAAATGACTGATTAAAATGAATTTTTACCTGATATTTTTAACCCTGTCTGTCAAAACGACCGACAACAAAAAAGTCTAGCGCGACCTCTGATATACTCAGACATTTATACACTGACCCTTATGTACTGTTTCTTTTTACTTTATATTTTTGCTATTGTTGCATGTAACTGGGACCCCACGTACATAATTTAGTTCCACCTCATGCACCACTATGGTGAAATGACAATAAACCTACTTGAACTTGAACTTGAATATGGAGAAAGAGGCTTAAAACCAGGCTATGCTAATGGCTAGCCAAACGAGTACCGTTTTTTTTTTTTTTATTGTTTTTCGGGTTTACACAACAGTTCTTTCTCAAAACCAACATAGTGACATCATTGCTTTAATTTTCAGCATAAATTTGCTTTATACATATTTGTACATATAAAAAAATACCACCTCCCCAAACGTTGAAAAATTCCTCACGAGGTTTCATAATGTGTTCATGTAGGAGATGTGCTGATCTCTCATCAGAAGTCAGATCCTAAAATGGTTCCTAGAAGCAACCTTTTTTTTTTTTTTTTTTTACATCAGCTCTGGTTTAAGTCGTTTCTCTGAACAAATATAAAATCTTGCAACAGATCTGTTTAACCCATACTTCATCCACAAATGTTGGCACCTAATGTGCATACTAAATAATCATTTGTGGGATCAGGAGTCCATGTCTTCTGTAGTCACCTTGTGTTCCTGAACACTTCTGGATGTTGAAAAAGGACTCTGCACTGTGGTGTTTTCTTCTTTTGGAAGAAGTGCGCAGCTAACTTTAATGATTTCCCAGACAAAGCCCAGTAAGGACATATTTTGCTTGCAAATCCATCATCAATGATCTTTTCAGATGAGCATGATACCTTGAGAAAGCGATTACAGCTGTCCTGACGGGCGTACAACCTAAACAAACTTCGCTGACAAGACGAAGAGCTGTGCAAACAGAAGATTTGGAGGAGATGAAAGGAAGAGGAAGCTGGTTCAGTCATCTGTAGCCAACACTCTGAGGCTTTTTTTTGATTGCGGCTCCCTGTAGAGATTTCATATTAAAGTAAGGAAAATCTGGAAGCTGAAGCTGAATCTCAAAACCTTTATGCATTATCAGGGCAAGTTGTGGAAATACTGTATGTTTTTGCTGGAAGGAGCACTGCAATACTTTGTATTTTAATGAATATTTTAACATTCAGTAAACAAACAACAAAGGGCATTTTCCAACAGCCTCTATGATTCATACAGACGATGAAGGGTCTAAGATGTGACATTATGCATATATCAGCAATATAAAGACCTGTGAGCTCTCAAAACTGCGACAGATTGATCTGTTATGATGTGATTGGACTCAAGTTTTGATTAAGGGGAGTTTGAGAAAATGTCATGTTTATTCATATTCAAACAGAACTGAAATGGAAACTGATGATTATAATACATTTTAACAAAGTCACAGAGGCTATAATTTAGGTCAGATGGCCATTCCCCTCTAAAACAATACAGTACACCATACATTTGTGAATAATAAAAACAGAAAACATGGTTGTAATTAACATCAACAACAAAAACAGGAACTTTTCCCCAAGTTACAAGCGTTACATCACTTGATGTAATGTTCCTTTATTGACCTAATTATCAAACATGGTGTTCCTGCTCATGCTTTTCATTTGAAATATTTATACATAGGAACAAAATACCAGATAAAAAAAAACAGACATGTATCAGACATTCAGATGCGACATGTGTGAAAAACCTTTCAACAGAAGCTCATGGGTCTAAATGGCAGACTGCAGATACGGACCCAAATTTACTTGCACAATTTCTTGTATTTATGATGATTGATTTTCAGCAGTGCAAGTTTTCCCTCATTTACACTAACTGATTTTGGATGACGCAGCTTTGGTGCACTTCACATTAATTGATTTCAGTAAGCAGAACTTGTCCTGCATTTACAGTAATTCAAGTCAAAGTCAAAGTCAACTTTATTGTCAGAACTGCAATATGTACAGGACATACACAGGATTGAAATTGCGTTTCTCTCAGTCCCTCGGTGCAACAGTAACCATCTAAACACTAAAACATTTAATAAACATAAGCATAAAATAGTAAAAGTGTAACACTGTCCTGAGTTTTTGCATAGTAGTATAAAAGTATGAAAATTTACACCAACACTAAACATTTAATGAACATAAGCATAAAATGAAATAATAAAAGTGTAATACTGTCCTGAGTTTTTGCATATATAGTATAAAAAAGTATAAAAAGTACAGTATATCTATAAAATAAACTGAAGGTTCTAGCATTGACATTTGCAAAGAGTGGCAAAGCAGCATATGAGTTAATGTACACAGTATATGTATGAGGTAGTAGTTGATGTTGGTATAGAGGCAAAAGTGGCATATGCAGTAAGGCACATTGGGCATCCTTAAATAAGGCTGGTCAGAGAATACTGTATATGTATCAGCAGTAGTGTAGATATAAAAGTAGTGTAAATGTAAACAGTAGTAATAAATGTAAACAGTAGTAATAAATGTAAACAGTATTAATAAATGTAAACAGTGAATGTAAACAGTAGTATGACTATAGGCAGTAATGTAATACAAACATTAGTGCAAATATGAGAAGTAGTGCAAACTGAATGAGCACATGACCGAGAGTTTAGTGAATAACCCGTTTGATGACACAGAGTCCAGTGTTAAACCAGCCACTAGGGAGCACAAGCCAGTGTATCTCTTGTGCCGGTCCCAAGCCCGGGTAAATGGTGAGGGTTGTGTCAGGAATGGCATCCGATGTAAAACACTTGCCAAAACCATAATGCGAGTTCATCAAAGTGAAACCATACCGGATCGGTCGAGGCCCGGGTTAACAACGTCCGCCACCGGTGCTGTTGACAAACAGGGTGCCGGCGGAAATTGTACTACTGTTAGTCGAAGACCCCGAGGAGGGAAACGTGTCAGGAGACAGAGGGAGAGGAGGAAAGTGAAGAATGTAGGACTGAGGGTTGCAACTCTAAATGTGGGGACAATGACAGGCAAAGGTAGAGAGCTGGCTGACATGATGCAGAGAAGAAAGGTAGATGTTTTATGTGTCCAAGAGACCAAGTGGAAGGGCAGCAAGGCTCGCAGTATTGGAGCAGGGTTCAAACTGTTTTACCATGGTGTGGATAGAAAGAGAAATGGAGTAGGGGTGGTCCTGAAGGAGGAGTTGGCAAAGAATGTAGTAGAGGTGAAGAGAGTGTCAGATAGGGTGATGTGTCTAAAGGTAGAAGTAGAAGGTCTGATGCTAAACATAGTAAGTGGTTATGCTCCACAGGTTGGATGTGATGGGGAGGAGAAAGATACATTTTGGAAAGATTTGGATGAAGTGATAGAGAGTATTCCCAGGGAGGAAAGAGTGGTGATTGGAGCAGACCTGAATGGACATGTTGGTGAAGGAAACAGAGGGGATGAGGAAGTGATGGGTAGGTTTGGTGTCAAGGAAAGAAACCAGGAAGGACAGATGGTGGTGGATTTTGCCAAGAGAATGGAAATGGCTATAGTCAATACCTATTTCCAAAAGAGGGAGGAACATAGAGTGACCTATAAGAGTGGAGGAAGGAGTACACAGGTCGATTACATTCTGTGTAGAAGAGGAAACCTGAGAGAGATTGGAGACTGTAAGGTTGTAGCAGGGGAGAGCGTGGCCAGACAGCATCGGATGGTTGTGTGTAGAATGACTGTTGTTGCGAAGAAGAGAAAAAGAGTAAAATCAGAGAAGAAGACCAAATGGTGGAAGCTAAAGAAGGAAGAATGTTGTGAGAAATTCAGAGACGAGCTGTTAAAGGCTCTGGGTGGTAAGAAAGAGCTTCCAAGTGACTGGGCTACTACAGCAACAGTAATTAGAGAGACAGGTAGGAAGGTACTTGGTGTGTCATCTGGACAGAGAATGGATGATAAGGAAACCTGGTGGTGGAATAGTGAAGTGCAGGACGCCATTCAAAGAAAGAGATTAGCCAAGAAGAAATATGACAGTGAGAGGACTGAAGAGAGGAGACAGGAATATAAGGAGATGGGACATAGAGCAAAGAGGGAAGTAGCTAAGGCAAAGCAGAGGGCGTACAATGAGTTATATGGGAGACTGGACACTAAAGAGGGCGAGAAGGACTTGTACCGATTGGCAAGACAGAGGGATCAGGCTGGAAAGGATGTGCAGCAGGTTAGGCTTATTAAAGATGGGAATGGGAATGTTCTAACAAGTGAGGAGAGTGTGATGGGAAGATGGAAGGATTACTTTGAGGAGCTAATGAATGAAGAGAATGAAAGAGAAAGAAGAGTGGAGGTCATAGAAACTGTGGACCAGGAAGTGGGAAAGATTAGTGAGGGTGAAGTCCGGAAAGCTCTGAAAAGAATGAAGAAGGGGAAGGCAGTAGGACCTGATGACATACCAGTGGAGGTTTGGAAATGTCTTGGAGAGATGGCAGTGAGGTTTTTGACTCAAATATTTAATGGAATATTTGAGGGTGAGAAAATGCCTGAAGAATGGAGAAGAAGTGTGCTGGTTCCCATTTTTAAGAACAAGGGTGATGTACAGAGTTGTAGCAACTACAGGGGAATTAAGTTGATGAGCCACACAATGAAGATCTGGGAGAGAGTTGTGGAAGGAAGGCTTAGACAAGAGGTGACTATCTGTGAGCAGCAGTATGGTTTCATGCCAAGAAAGAGCACCACAGATGCCATCTTTGCTTTGAGGATGTTGATAGAGAAGTACAGAGAGGGTCAGAAAGAACTCCATTGTGTGTTTGTGGATTTAGAAAAAGCATATGACAGGGTGCCAAGAGAGGAGGTGTGGTATTGCATGAGGAAATCTGGAGTGGCAGAAAAGTATGTTAGACTGGTACAGGACATGTATGAAGACAGCAGGACAGTGGTGAGATGTGCTGTAGGAGTGACAGATAGCTTCAAGGTGGAGGTGGGATTGCATCAAGGATCGGCTCTGAGCCCCTTCTTGTTTGCTCTGGTGATGGACCGACTAACAGATGAGGTCAGGCAGGAATCCCCATGGACTATGATGTTTGCAGATGACATTGTGATCTGTGGTGAGAACAGGGAACAGGTGGAAGAGAACTTGGAGAGGTGGAGGTATGCTCTTGAAAGAAGAGGAATGAAAGTCAGCCGTAGTAAGACAGAGTACATGTGTGTGAATGAGAGGGAGGCCAGTGGAACAGTGAGGCTACAAGGAGCAGAGGTCACAAAGGTGCAGGACTTCAAGTACTTGGGGTCCACTGTCCAGGAAAATGGGGAATGTGGTAAAGAGGTGAAAAAGAGAGTCCAGGCAGGATGGAGTGGATGGAGAAAAGTTTCAGGAGTGATTTGTGACAAAAAGGTGTCAGCAAAGGTCAAAGGAAAAGTTTACAAGACAGTGGTGAGACCAGCTATGTTGTATGGTCTGGAGACAGTGGCATTGACAAAAAGACAGGAGAAAGAACTGGAAGTGGCAGAAATGAAGATGCTGAGGTTCTCCTTAGGAGTGACAAGGATGGATAAGATCAGGAATGAGATCATCAGAGGTACAGCACATGTTGAACAACTGGGAGATAAAGTTAGGGAGGCCAGACTGAGATGGTTTGGACATGTCCAGAGGAGGGACAGTGGGTATATTGGTAGAAGGATGTTAGAAATGCAGCTGCCAGGAAAAAGACAAAGAGGGAGACCAAAGAGGAGATATATGGATGCAGTTAGAGAGGACATGGAGGTAGTTGGAGTGAGGACAGAGGATGCAGAGGACAGAGTGAGGTGGAGGAGGATGACTCGCTGTGGCGACCCCTGAAAAGGGAAAAGCCGAAAGAAGAAGAAGAAGAAGAAGATTTGATTTTTCACAAAACTTTATTTACACAATAATAAAATTAACACAACAGTGTTAAAAATATGATCAGGACATCAGCAAGCTTAAAATAAAATAAAATATTTACATGAGGAGCTTGTTGTATTGTATTTCTCCCTGATCAGAAATGGTGCATAAAACCTTCTTAAATCCCCACAGTTTCACAAAACTCTCCAAGTGTCCAGTGTCTCTGTGGAAGCAAAACTCCAGCGCCAGTCTGGCCTTGATGTTGCACTTCCACAGAGCCACGGCATCAAGTTGAGGTCCAGCCTGCAGTCTGTCCCTGCGAGACAAATAAACAGCCATTTTTGCTTCGGCTACCAGAAAGTTTAAAGTTTGGGATTTAAACTTTGTGGCTTTGCTGTAACGTACTCCATTAATAAAAACAGATTTGGTGAAAACTGTGTCAAAGAGGCTAAAGATCTTTGTCATTAGATTAAACAGATCAATCAGTCGAGCACAATCTGTAAAAACATGAAAAACACTCTCAGACAGACTGCAAAAAGGACACTCATTTAAAACCTCAGGATTGATGACAGACAAAAATGAGTTTGTTGCAATGGCACCGTGAAGGATCCTCCATTGAAGATCGCCAGTCCGTTTCTTTATTGGAGGTTTGTAAAGAGTCCTCCACTGGGGCCTCTGATTTCCAAGTTTGTTGTCCCACACGCTGACAGCTCTGTTTTGCAGAGTTCTCTTGTTCAGGATCTTAACATAAGTCTTGTAAAGTACTTTTTGACCAGTTCTGCACAAGTTCATCTTTGGGTCTATATTGTTTAGCAGAGGACCACTGTCTTTTGCAAAGTTAGGATCCAGGTTAACGTCTGGGAAAGGGTCCATTGGGTCAGGCGGGCGATTCCCTGTGAACCACTGTTGTAGCAGACACTTCTCTCCAGCTGTTATCTTCTCCTTCACCAAGTTCAGGAAGCGCTGCACCAGTCTGACTGACCGGAAACCAAGCAACGAAGCAACCTCTCCGACGTTGGAGAAAACTGGTCCGGCTGTCTCCACCAAGCGCCTGAGGGTCACCATCCCAGAATCGCACAGTGCCTTTGACAGTCCTGGCACTGTGCTATCACAAACGTCCATTCTCGCTTCACATACTAGTGGCTCCTCTAAGAGCCAATGCAGAGAATTATACATTTTTGATCTGTTTGGTTTAAAAAAGGAAAACACTTTGAAAACACTCTGATAAAACAGGGGCACGTCCTTTATCTTTAAAAGGTTAACATTAGTTAGAAACAGAGCAGCATCTAGCCCCAGCCCGCTCACACGTCTGAGGATGCAGCTGGCTACGTCTCTCCACACAGTGTCAGGAGATCCTGCCAGGTACTTCTGGAGGAACTGCATTCGAAACGTGGCTGTTCTGCTGGCTAAGTGGACAAGGCC
>JBBPBX010067102.1:0-19493 GCA_038048925.1 Garcialebias charrua
ATCTCACTCCTCTACATCTGCGCTGACGAGGTGCCAACCTCGGAAATCTGCAACATCTTGCAAGGACTATTCTTTCTACTGCTTTGCCAGACCCAGTTCCCATCAGGATAGGTCTGGTAAATGCAAGAACTGTTGCAAACAAAACCTTTATCCTGAAGGATTTTTATTTGTTCCTAGGGTTTGGACTTTCTCTCCGTGATGGAGACTTGGATTTCTCCGGGTGAGTCCAGTGTTTTTTCAGAACTATTACCCCATGGCTGCTCATATTTTAATACCCCAAGGTCCTTGGGTCATGGAGGAGGTTTGGCGATTATTTATAAATCAAGTTTTGACTGTAAGCAGCTGTACCTCCTGAATACGTTTTCTACCTTTGAAATGAGCATGTTCGAGTTGGGCTGCGTTCCTCCGCTTCTGTGCGCCGTCATCTACCAAACTCCTGAGTATAATAAGGACTTCATACAGGACTATCCTGATTTCTTGGGTGATTTCATGTCCAAATATGAGCAAGTTTTAATTTTTGGAGATTTTAATATTCACGTGTGTTACACTGGAAAGCCTCTGATCAAGGATTTATTAGATGTAGTAGATGCTTTTGGCCTCACTCATTCAGTGAAAGGCCCAACCCATGAATGTATGCACACCTAGGACCTTGTTTTATTTTATGGTTTATCTATTTGTAACTTGGAAATTGGTGATGCATTGGCCCTCATTCATGAACCGTTCGTACGCACAGATTTGTGCTTAAACTGTGCTTACGAGTGATTTAGGAGCATATGTGGCATTCAACAATGTTCACGTATCCTACGATTTTTTTCAGATACGAACAAAATCTACGTGTGGTCCGGACCTGTCGTATATTTTACGAGCGGTCCGTCTGCTGTCATCCAGACAGCATTACTCCACAAATAACTTCATATTTCGTTATTTAGGAAATGTTTAGAGTTTAAAAAAGTAACGCACCACAATTGTTTTTGACAATAGGTTCTGTTTGAAGTCGAATTATAATTTTAAATGTAATAATGACTAACGGATTAAAGTATTTAAATGAAAATCAATTTGTTATCAATGCCGTTTTCTAACACTACAATATTAATATGAAGATCTCAAACTGAAATCAACTTAAACCATGAATTAATTTAAGTTTAATTTGCCGCGGTATCGCAGACTTCGGTAAGCCAGACTTTACACAGACTTCCTCCAGCTGCTGTCATAGCTCTGATGTGGCTCAGTCAGTAGAGCACTGCGTCGCAGTTCCGAAGGTCATGGGATCGCCTCCCGTGGGAGGACAACGTTTTTTTTTTTTTAATTCATTCCAGATTTAAAAAACACAAGAAAACTATTTACAATACAACAAGAAATAAAGCATAAAGCCTTTTTAATTTGGAATGAATAAATAATCTAAAGTAAGAAGGAAAAAAAAAGAATCATACCTTGTGGGACTCGATCCCACGAGGTGTAGAAAAAAGGTTAGGAACAGCTAACAGTGCAATGCTTTAACCAGTAAGCCACCAGTACGCATGCATGTTTCGAGGTCCACATTTATTATAAACAAACTTTCTTTGGTTTTAGCTGGTCATTTACTTCCATGAGTGACGCTGCTAATAAGGACAGATTTTCTTTTCTTGTCCTCAGAGACCACAGAACTTCATCCTCCGCACCGGTAGAGTTCTTCTTTTTTACTTTTCGCTGTCATTTTATGAACGTACACGTTCTGCCTCTGAGGCAGGAAACGTAGCCTTATATGGCGTTTTGAGGGGTGGGAATCATGTAAATAAGCTCACGCGTGCACGCGCAGCTGTTTAGAACAGGTGAGATTCATCAACTTTAAGCAGCCCGTTTACACGCTTTTCCTGTGGATAGAAGACTTTGTTGGATCTGACGTGGCATGTTCGTACGAACACTTCGTACGAACAAAAGTAGGAGACATTTAGGATAAGAATACGAACTGTTTCGTGCATGAGGGCCAATGTTTTCAGACCATATGCATATTTTATTTTATTCCTGTTTCTAAATCTGTTAAGTCCTGTGCTCCTACTCAATGCTGTCGTGTTTTTGACTCATCCTCTGCTGCCCATTTCTCCACTGTCTTTAATTGTTTAGATTCTCAGCTGTGTCTCTCAGCACTGAGGAGCTTTCATTATATTTTGATTATTTGTGCAATGTTGCTTTGAATGATGTGCCCCCAATTAAAACCAGGCGATCAAAGCCAAGATCTGACCCATGGTTGAGCGACCACACCCGTGCCATTAGACAAGAATGCAGGAGAAATGAACGCAAGTGGAGAAAATCAAAAAAGGTGTTCATTACAGAAAGTCTCTTTTGGTATGCTGAGAGAGAGTTGGCATTGCTATCAAGAAGCTCTGAAAACAGCCAGAGCAAAATATTTCTCTGACATTATTGTTGCTAACTCTCACAACCACCATGTTCTTTTTAATACAATCAACACTGTCCTCAGTGCACATGAACCGGTCCCTCTTGAAGCATCTAGAGAACTTTGTGATACGTTTCTATCATTTTTTGGACAAGGTTATTAACATTAAGGCTTATATCTCTTTTCCTTCCCATGACCCTTCCATCCCGGTCCCCTGTCCTGCGGTTTTTGATCATTTGGAGCCTATTTCTATCTCCTATCTAGAGAAACTGGTCACCAGTATGAAATCATCGGGTCCCCCCCTTGATGTATTTCCTCCTTGTTTACTTAAAGGTTCAGTATGTAATTTCTGGAACACACTGGAACTTAGGAAAATTTTGAACAGAGACACGTTTCTGGTCCCTCCCCCTCAGAGCCATATATGGCTGTTACCCCTTGCTCTGCTGAAATTCAAATTCAAGCTCTGTTTTTATTGGCTGATTCAAATTCAAGCTCTGTTTTTATTGGCTGGTTACAAACTCTGTTTTTATTGGCTGGTTAACGGCGTGTCACTGTGGCTTTTTAGAAATGCTTTTAGAGAAGCAAGGGGACAATAGTTTTTTTCAGAGATTACTTGTCTAAAATCAGTATGTTAGGAGGTAGTGACAGAGTGAAGAAATATGTTAAAAATATATTGTTAGAAAAGTTACATACAGCTCCTTTAAGGAGGTATTTTCTACTGTTGGCTCCTTTGTCCTAAATGTGATCAATAGCAGCTTGATGTTTAGTGTGGTACCAAGCAATTTTAAACATGCTGTGGTGCAACCATTGTTGGAAAAATCCTGGCCTTGATCCAACCTCTTTGGCAAACTTTAGGCCAATCTCAGTTACCTTTTATATCCAAAATTTTGGAAAAAGTTGTTTACACCCAGCTGAAGGCCTTTTGGATGAATTTAAAACTTTGGAGGTCTTCCAGTCTGGTTTCATAACGTACCACAGCACTGAATCGGCTCTTTTAAGGGTTTTAATGACATATTTTTAGCATTGGATTCTGGAAACTGTGTTTTACTTGTGCTTTTTAACAGCTGCTTTCAACACAGTCGACCATGACATTCTTATCGACAGATTGGAGCAGTGAGTGGACATCATTGGCTTAGCTTTGCAGTGGTTTAGGTCCTACCTTTCTGATAGAAGTTTCAGTGTGATGATAATTTTACCTCTGCTTCTTCTGCCCTCCCCTGGGGTTACCCCAGGGCTCTATCCTTGGTCCTCTCCTCTTTTCACTTTATCTTCTGCCACTCGGTTCTACTTTCAGAAAGCATGGTGTACAATTTCATTTATATGCGGATGACTGTCAAGTCTACTTCCCTTTAAAACATTATGCCTCCACTCAGTCTCTTCTGGACTGTCTTGATGATATTAGTGGGTGGATGGGACTTCATTTCCTCCATTTTAATTAGGGATGCACCGATCCACATTTTCTTTCTTCCGATCCGATCCAATCCTTAAAATTGGGTATCGGCTGATACCGATCCAGTTCCAATATCATCATCATCATCGATTTTATATGAGGCTGTAATAATCTCATCTTAAGTACAGTGTGTACACATATATGCATGCATGTCCAAAAAGGCTACTTGAGGTAAGTTTTATTAATGTTGGATAAGTTTCAAAGTTATGTTAAAATTCTGCTGACACAAAACGTGTTTATGAAGGCTCGCCGCAAATTCAACATGGCAGACTCACCTAGCTGCGGCCCATCGCTCATCAACCTCCAAATCCGATACAAGGCCCTCCTTCCTCAGCTCCTCCCCGTTTGCCAGCCAAGCTGCATGCATCTTCTTTGCTCGTACTTGTTGGTAGCATTGTTACAACCTCACCCTGAGGCTAATCAGGTAAAAATATGGCACTGGGTGTAACATAAAAAAAAACTAACAGTTGATGTCAATAAAATAACATGTTTATTTTACAAAGTAGAAAAGAGAAAAAACAATCAGAAAAACACAGGGAAGCTTTAAGCTTCAGGGTCTCCAAGGCCAAAACAACAAACAAAACACCCCCTTCTAACTATAAAGAAAATATATAACTAGCTAGAAGTAAACTTAAAATACAATGGCTAAGCTCCCTAGCTATCCACAAAACAGGAGAAAACAGGTTGGAACAGAAATGGCAGAGAACCCCTACCAGCTTCCCCTGTGAACAGAGAAAAAAATAACATTAGTTAGGCACTCACAAACTATACCAAAAGTGCTCACAGCAAGATCAGTTAAGTTTTAACAAACCACACAGACAAGATCACAGCAGATCAAGGCCCAGACAAAAGGGACCTGACATCTTTGGCATGAAGCTCTTTATGGGGTGGCTGACGAGCTCAAACACTTTTCACCTGTGGCAGCCAGGTAGAACTGAAAACACAAAGGGAGAGAGAGGGCTCCCTCAAGAAAAGAGAGCCCCTAGAGGTCAGTGACCGTAACACCCTCCCCCATAAAATCCTACATTAAATAAGGACAGCCTAGAGGGCACATCTCCAAAAAGCATAGGGTACAACTGGATCAGGCCTTCCACATCCTCCTTCTCACCCCTGGGAAGATAGGACAGATATGCATCCAAAGAGTCAAGAATGACAGAGTTTGAGAGTTTACCACAGTGGTCTTCATCACACTTTTTCAAACCATCAGGGTGGACATCTCCAGACACAAGAGAGATGGATGCAGTTTTGGGAGAGTTCTCACAAGATTCATTCATTCATTCAACCTTTATTTAGTCAGGTAAATCTTTTGAACCTCAAGGGCTCATTTACGAAAGCGACCTGCTAAAACTAAAGAACAATGAACAGCAGTGGTATAATTTCCTTAAACAATAAACAATAAACAAACAAACAATAAACAATAGAAAACAAAAGAGAGAAAAAAAAAAAAAGAAAGTTTTTTTTTTTTTTTTTTACAAAGTATCAAAAAACTAGCAAAACATTATAAGGTAGACGTATAAAATCAAAGACAGGAACAGATCTGCATTGGTTTTTGCCAGGATTCCAACAGATTCTGAAAACCATTTAGAGAAGTCAAGGTCGAGAGCTTCAGATCTTTTTGTAAGATATTCCATGAAGCAGGAGCGGAGTAGGAGAAGGCCCTTTTTCCAAGTTTTCCAAGTTCAAGATGAGTCCTTACGTTCATCTTCTCTGGAATGAAACAACTTTAACATATTGATGTGACACAGACGTGTTTGGCGCCTCCTATCAGGGGTGTGAATAATGTAGTCTGTGTCATTGACTTTTCTTTTGACCACGTATGGGCCTGCAAAGTGTGCTGCAAGAGATGGTCCAGGTGTGGGCACCAGCATGAGTACTTTGTCACCTGGTTCGAATGACCGCTGTACAGTCTTTGTGTCATATAGCTTTTTCATTTTCCCTTGAGCAGCAGACAAAGACTTTCTTGCTATCGAACAAGCATGGTAAAGACGTTCCCGACACTGGGTGACAAACTCAAGCACATTAGATTGTGGCTTTGAGTCAGCTGACAAGAGTTGTTCTTTCAGAACCTTCAGTGGTCCTCTTACACCATGTCCAAAAACTAATTCAGCAGGGCTGAATCCAAGAGATTCCTGCTTTGCTTCTCGGGCTGCAAACAACAAGAAAGGAAGTCCTTCATCCCAGTTTTTTCCCGTCTCAAGACAATACTTTCGCATCATGGCCTTAATAGTCTGGTGCCATCTCTCAAGGGCGCCTTGTGACTGAGGGTGATAAGGACTAGAAGTAATGTGTTTAACACCAAAAGACTGGAAAGTTTGCTGGAAAAGTTTGGACTGAAAATTACTGCCTTGATCAGTCTGTATAACTTTAGGCAGACCAAAAGTTGCAAAAAACTTCAAAAGAGCTTTTGTTATGGTAGGTGCTGTGATTCTCCTTAATGGAATAGCTTCAGGGAAGCGAGTGGCAGCACACATGATAGTTAGGAGAAACTGATTACCAGCCTTTGTTCTGGCCAAAGGACCCACACAGTCCACCAGAACACGCTCGAAAGGTTCACCAACTGCAGGGATGGGTTTAAGGGGAACCGGTGGAACCCTTTGATTAGGTTTACCCACTATTTGGCAAACTTTACATGTCCTACAGAACCTGGCAACATCTTTCTTGAGGCCTGGCCAAAAGAAATGCTGTAGAACACGGTCATGGGTTTTAGTGATTCCCAAGTGACCAGACCATGAGTGGTCATGTGCTAGCTGCAGTATTTGTTCACGATAAACTTGAGGAATGACAATTTGATGCACTACTCCCCAATCCTCTTCACTACCTTTCTGTTGCAAGGCAGGCCTTGAAATCCATTTTCTCATGAGTAATCCATTCTTAACATAAAACGTATGAGTTTTATTACTCTTTATTGAATCACACACACCTCCAAAGCATTTAGTGAGTGTTTCATCACTTTTCTGAGCCTGGCTCAAACTCTCATGCGTTATTGATAATGGGAGAAAAACCTCTGATCTTGGGGTAAAGTCCTCCTTGAGGGGTGCCGTTCCTGAAAGGACCTCTGCTGGTAACTTGTCCTCCATCAAAGCAGAGCCAAGAACAGAGTCATCCAAATTCACTTCCTTCAGCTTACGAGCTTGGGACCTGGTAAGAACACTGACAGAAAACACATCAGGATGGGACTTCAACACCACATCTTCACCCATCATGCAACTGGGATTATCCACCACCTCAGGATTAGGAAGTACCTTGTCTCCAGCAAGATCATTTCCCATGATAAATTCAACCCCTTGCACAGGGAAGGAGTTTCTCACTGCAACTTTAAAACATCCAGAGGCCAACTTGGACTTCATGTGAACATAATGTAAAGGTACTGGTACATACGTCATTCCAATTCCTTGTACTATTGTACTTGCATTACAGGAGGAGTCAGCATTAAATGGCAGAAAACTGGACAGGATGAACGACTGAGAACCACCAGTGTCCCTCAGTATCCTCACAGGTTTCTCATCCTTAGGAAGTCCTGTTAGAGAGATAAGACCATCAAAAATGAAGGGCTTAAAACAGTCATCAGCTTCAGATAGATGTGGGGAAGATCTCGGCGTCTTGACCAGGCCAACCCCTTTAGCTGGTTTTGGTGGTTGGGGTGCCTGTTTACGTTTAAGGGCCAAACAGTCAGAAACAATATGCCCCATTTTATGACAGTAAAAACATTGTCTCTCAGATTTGGAGCTTGAAGTGTTCTTAACCTGAGACTGTAGCACATCTTTCCCCATTTTATCCCGAGGGGGTTGATCAGATTTACAAAAAACATTTTTGTGAGTAAGGGCAAATTCTTCAGCTAAGATAGCTCCCTCTTGTAAGGTGGTAGCTTTTTGCTCATTCAAGTACAAGACTGTACGATCAGGAAGGCAGTTTTTGAACTCTTCCAACAGTACCAACTCACGTAGTGAGGAAAAATCAGTGGCTTTGGTTGCCTGGCACCATCTGTCAAATAACATTGCTTTTTCTCTTGCAAATTCAACAAATGTTTGTGCAGTGGATTTTCTTAAAGCTCTGAACCGTTGTCTGTATGCCTCAGGCACTAGCTCATATGCCCTGAGTATGGCAGCTTTAACTTTGTCATACACAAGACTGTCTTCAATTGTGAGTGCTGAACATACTTCCTGTGCCTTACCAGTCAGTTTGCACTGCAACAAAAGGGGCCAAACTTCTGTGGGCCACTGAAGGGCAACTGCAATACGCTCAAATGCATTAAAATATGCCTCCACTTCTGTCTCTCTGAATGGTGGAACCAGGGAAATATTTTTGCCGATGTCAAAAGTAGAAGGTGGTATAGAAGGTTTACCTGGTGAAATCCTGACCTTGGCCTCATCTCCATCTGTAGTGTGAACTGTAGTCGGTTTTTGAGCCTGCAACTCCAACTGACGTATTTTAATAGCAGTTTCAGCTTCGATTTGTCGGCATTTAAGCTTGAACTCCAGGTCATCCTTACGTTCCCTCTCTCTGGCTTCCAGTTCAAGTCGAGCCAGACGCACCTTTAAACGAGCTCCTCCACTAGGAACTGTGGACTCAGCAGACAAAGGCTCAAACCGTGGGAGAGACTGTGGTGGTTTACCTCCCTCTGGTTTTGCAGCAGCAGGTGTCCCCATGCCATCATCAGCACAAACTGCAGGCTGATCAGCAGCTTCAAAAGATGAGGTGGCATCCTTTTCATCCACTTCCAGTGACAGCACTCCTTTTTCAACCAAACTACTAAAAACAAGAGATTTTAGATCACTTTTGAGCAAAGACTTAGACACATGGATACCCAAGTATGAAGCAAGTTCATATAAATCATCTTTTCTACAGACATCAAACTGTTGTACAGTAGGATTACTTAAAAATTCCTTCAAACTAAACTGTGCCATTTTCACAAATTAATGATCCCGGACACGAGCCCCCACTTATGTTACAACCTCACCCTGAGGCTAATCAGGTAAAAATATGGCACTGGGTGTAACATAAAAAAAACTAACAGTTGATGTCAATAAAAGAACATGTTTATTTTACAAAGTAGAAAAGAGAAAAAACAATCAGAAAAACACAGGGAAGCTTTAAGCTTCAGGGTCTCCAAGGCCAAAACAACAAACAAAACACCCCCTTCTAACTATAAAGAAAATATATAACTAGCTAGAAGTAATCTAAAAAAGCTAAGTCTGGTCCTCTGGACATTCAAAAAAACAAAACAAAACAAAGCAAAAAAACTGTAGAAACGTTTCGTCTTTCGTCCGAAAGACTTCCTCAGTCTGAGGTGCTGGGTTCAGCTCAGTCTTATAAATAGCACCCTCTCACAGTGTTACACAACCAGTTGGCTGATAGAGAAATGTGGATATCCTAACTGGGCCTTCCTGAAAGCAGAGAAGAAACCCAAACAGGACTCCAGCCAACCATCAGGTGAAAAGAAGGAACCCAGACCCAGACCAGTGGCCATTCCATATGTTGCAGGGGTTTCAGAGACATTGAGACGTTTATTTTCTAAACACAACGTCCCAGTGGCTTTTAAACCTCAAAATACATTACGGCAAAAACTGGTTCATCCCAAAGATCCAGTCCCCCGGCAAAAACAGAGTAACATTGTGTATGCTGTTCAGTGTCAGGAGGGCTGTGATCAGTCTTATATCGGGGAAACTAAACAGCCACTGGCCAAAAGGATGGCCCAGCACAGAAGATCAACATCATCAGGTCAGGACTCTGCAGTCTACACTCATCTCCAGGCCAGCGGTCACTCTTTCAGGGATGAAGATGTTCACATCCTTGATAGAGAGGAACGATGGTTTGAGAGAGGAGTAAAGGAGGCCATCTTTGTGAAAAGAAACCGCCCATCATTAAACAGGGGTGGAGGCCTCCGGGTTCAACTGTCCCCCTCCTACAATGCTGTGATTGCTGGTATCACTCAGCCCTCTGTGAATAGCAAACAACCATCAGGGTGCTAACGATCCATTGTTAGGCTGATGGTCCTCCTTGATCATGTGAGCAGCTGGTTTCGGCTGTCATCAGCCAACTGGTTGTGTAACACTGTGAGAGGGTGCTATTTATAAGACTGAGCTGAACCCAGCACCTCAGACTGAGGAAGTCTTTCGGACGAAAGACGAAACGTTTCTACAGTTTTTTTGCTTTGTTTTGTTTTGTTTTTTTGAATGTCCAGAGGACCAGACTTAGCTTTTTTAGATTTTTCTACCTGGATTATTGAGCATGCATCAGGGTAGCTAGAAGTAAACTTAAAATACAATGGCTAAGCTCCCTAGCTATCCACAAAACAGGAGAAAACAGGTTGGAACAGAAATGGCAGAGAACCCCCACCAGCTTCCCCTGTGAACAGAGAAAAAAAAACAACATTAGTTAGGCACTCACAAACTATACCAAAAGTGCTCACAGCAAGATCAGTTAAGTTTTATCAAACCACACAGACAAGATCACAGCAGATCAAGGCCCAGACAAAAGGGACCTGACATCTTCTTCTTCTTCTTCTTGGGTTTTCTTTGGCGGTTGGCTAACAAGATTTTGAAGCATTACCGCCATCTGCTGTTTAGGATATGAACTGAAATAGCGCTCAAAAAAAAAAAACTCTCCATAAATAAATAAATATTGCTCAGATTCTGTTGAACAAATGAGTCCTTTTCAAGTATTTTAACAAAATGTTGGTGCTTGCAGAACTTGAGTTTAGTTGTAGCAACTCTACAGGGTCGTATCTGACGTTTATTGCATTGAGTCTATGAATCATTTGTCTTCTTTCATGATGGTACTGGTGGCAGATCATTAGCACATGCTGAATGGTCTCATCCTCTCCACAGTAGTCACATTTACCCGTGTTATGTTTCCCAATGATGAATAGTGTCCTGTTCAATCCTGTGTGTCCAAATCTGAGTCTTGAGATGACAGTTTCTTCCCTTCTGTGTCTTTCAGCGCTCCGCATTTCTCCAGCTTTACGTTGAATGCTGTAGAACCATCGACCTTTTCTTTCCTCTTCCCATTGCTTTTGCCATTTTTCCCTCATTCTCTGCTTTGTGATACTTTTTACTTCTGCCCGACTGAATTTTACATCCATTTCCACCGAATTGGCTTTGGTAGCCTCCTTTGCAACTTTATCTGCCATTTCATTACCTCTTATCCCTATGTGTGCTGGAATCCACAAAAATGCAACTGTTAATCCCATCATGTTAATTCTGAATAGTGTCTGCTGTATTTCTGTCAATATGTCTGGTCTGCTTTCTGAACAACCGTTTTTTAAACTAATTACTGATGAACTGGAATCTGAACATATGACTGATCTGAGTGGTTGATTATCTTCTATCCAATGAACTGCCAATAATATCGCGGTCAGTTCTCCTGTGTATACCGATAATTTGTCGTTTAATCTCTTCCCTACTTTAACACCAAACTCTGGTATAATGAATGCAGCCCCCAATTGTTCCGCTGTATTCTTTGAAGCGTCTGTATATATTTTTACATACCCGTAATAGTGATTGATGCGTTCAATAACTGTGTTGAAGTTTACTCCATTTCTAGTTTGTTCCAACATTTTTAAGTCCACTGTTGGATCTGTGAATAACCATGGATGTACGTTTGAAAGTGGAACTGTTGGGCTGACATTAAGATCATCCACTTGAATTTCCGTTGATTTTTGGTTTATGGTCCAACCAAAGCTTTTTATGAGTTTCTTATCTTTTTCCCAGCATGGTTTCAATACTTCCTGTGTTGGATGGTTTTGTTCGTGTCCTTTCAGATTTGCCCAGTATGTTAACGCTAATTGTTCTCTTCTAATATTCAGTGGTGGTTCTCCCATTTCTACCAATATTGATCCTGTATGTGTTGTTTTGAATGCCCCGGTAATAATCCTTAATGCCTGATACTGAATACTGTTTAACTTTTCCAAATTTGTTTCTGAAGCTGAACTATAAACGATACTCCCATAGTCTATTATTGATCTGATTAATCCTGTGTAGATGGTCCTTTGAGCCTTCCTGTCTGCACCCCAGTCTTTTCCTGTCAAACACCTCATGACGTTTAAAATTCTTTTACATTTATCTGTAACTTTTTGGATGTGCACTGTCCATGTAAGTCTCATATCAAACCAGATACCCAGAAATTTAAAATGTTTTTCTCTTTCAATTACTTTTCCATATAACTTGAGTTCAGTATTGTTAGGTATGGTTTTTCTTGTGAAAATTACTGATTTTGTCTTGTCCACAGAAAATTTAACTCCCCACCTATTAGACCATGTTTCAACTGTTGTTATTGCTTCCTGCACCTTTTTTAGAATAAACTGTAGATTTCTGCCTCTCTTCCACAAAGCGCCATCATCAGCAAATAATGAAAAGAAAAGGAATGGAAAGGTAAAAGACATTGTTATTCTTCAAGAAGACAATTCTCCAAGGAACAAGTGGAAACTAGCAAGAGTAACAGAGGTATACCTAAGCGCAGATGGAAGGATCCAGCGAGGTATTTATATGTTATATCATTTTTATGTCAAGATTGTATTCATGACACCGTCTCACTTAAGTTTATGTTGTATTTTTAGTTCGACGGTAGTGTTGGTGTCAGTGACAACGAAAGGGAAGTGTAATAAGAAGATTTCCATTAAAACTGACTACACACTAGCAGTACAACGAATTCATTAATGCTGTAAAGAAGAGGTGGAAGTGACAGTCGAACTCGATGACAAAGTCGAACTCGATGACAAAGTCGAACTTGATGACAAAGAAAAGGAACGGAGCTGCATGAATGCCCTGACCTCTGGTGGCGACATTGCGTCATTGCACCAAAGACCAACGGCTGCAAATGTTAACGGTCACATGTTCAACTGCTGCTTCTTCATAAAGACGTCCAGAAGCCAGACATTTAAGTTCATGTTTGGAAAGTGACACAAGGAAGGAGTAACAACAAGGAACTGTGTGAAGCTTGACAACAGCAGCACAACAACAAGTTAACAAGAAGGGAAGTAATGCAACAAAGCTCATAATTTAAGTTAAGTTAAAAAGAGATTTCATCGAGTAAAAGTCCATAACAGTTCAAGTAAAACAAAATGTCAGAAACAAATGACACAGGAAAAGGAAGACAATTTCATAAAGAAAAACTACAGGGATTGCAACGTCACTTTGAAAGTACTTATGACAGATGGAAGGCATTAATCAAGGTTGCTAAAAAATCTGTTATAAAAGGAGATCCAGTTGACATTCTTGAAGGTCATATGGACATTGTGCAAAGAGAACTAGATGCTCTTAACGATATTTATGATCAATACAGAGCAATAGATGGACCACCCCATGATGTGCGTTCCAAGTTAGACAAAGGCATATCAGTGACTAAGGTAGTTTTCCAAAACATCCAATGTTATGTTGAGGGAATAAATAAGGAGGAGATTGTTTGGCCTGATGCTAGTTCTGTATTTACATCTTCTAGCTCAGATACTGTCTCAGTTTATAATCCGTTTAAGGCCAGTACAGTTATTTCTAATGGCTCCTCCACCAAAAGACAAGAAGCTATGGCAGAGTATGAAGCCACAAAGGCCGTGCTTAAGATAATGGCTGAACAAGAGAAATTTAGAGAAAAAATGCAAACCATAGAAGAAGAAAACAAATGCATAATCGCAGAACAAGAAGCTGCTGCAATGTCACAACGCCATCTAGAAGAAAGAGAGGAAACTGAACGCAAGTTAAAAAGAGAAAAGGAGAAGGCGGCTGTGATCAAGAGACAACAAGAAGAAAGTGCTGCAAGGAGAAAGTCAGCCGAGGACTTAAAAAAGGAAATTGAAAGACTGGAAATTCTGAAAAAACTCAATGCAGCAAAGGCAAAATTACAAGTTTATGAAGAAGACTACTTTTCAGTGAAGCAAGAAAGCATCAGTCCGAATCCTGCAAACATACAGGTAACTGAGTTCAAAGACACTGCTAATCAACCCACACAACCACCACAACAGCTAAATGTCATTCACGAGAGCACAGGTGAGCTTGTAAAGGTTTTAGCAGAAGCCATGTCAGCTAATAGGCTACCGATTCCAGAGCCCTCAGTATTTTGTGGGGATCCACTTAAGTTTAAATATTGGAGAGCATCTTTTCAGACTCTAATAGAGAGAAAGAACATTCCCACAGCAGAAAAGATATTTTTCCTACAGAAGTATGTAGGTGGATGTGTTAAAGAAGCCTTAGATGGCTATTTTATGATTGGCTCTGAAGACTCTTATATGGCAGCATGGAATATGCTCAATGAACGTTATGGAGAGCCTTTTGTCATTGCTAAGGCCTTCAGGGACAAGCTGCATACATGGCCAAAGCTCCAAGGTAAAGACAGTGCAGAATTAAGAAAGTTTGTGGATTTCTTACAAAGCTGCCAATCTGCAATGTCTACCAATGATAATCTGAACATCCTCAATGATGGAATAGAGAATCAAAGACTTGCTGCTAAACTGCCAGACTGGTTAAGCAACAGATGGAACCGGAAGGCTACAATGTACCAGCTGGAGCACAAACAGTTCCCACATTTCAGTTACTTTGTAACATTCCTGTCAATGGAGGCAAGTATTGCATGTAATCCCATTACATCATTTGAAGCTATAAGACAAAGTGACTTTGACAAACCAAAGACAAAACCTCAACTTACACTCATTCATAAGAAGCAAGATACAGCGAAAATATTTACAACTAACTCTACAGAAAGAAGCATGATCTCTTGTGTGTATTGTAAAAGAGCAGGACACAGCTTACACAAATGTCGTAAGTTCACTGAGAAACCAGTTACTGAGAGAGTCAAGTTCATTCAAGGTGAAAAACTATGTTTTGGCTGTCTAAATAGTGGTCACTTCTCCAAGAACTGTACCAATCGGATGACATGCAACACATGCTCAAGACAACATCCCACATGTCTGCATGAAGAAAGACAAAGACACGAGACAAAGAAAGAACAACCTAAAGAACAAGAAGTAGCTGAACGGAAGGAAACTCAGCAACAGGTAACACAGTCACAAGACACAGTTAACGAAAGTACGTCTAACAGAGTGACTCATGAAAGTAGAAACACACAGACGTCTGCAATAGTACCTGTCTATGTATCCACACAAAATGAGCCAAGCAAAGAAATACTTACCTACGCTCTACTGGACACACAGAGTGATTCGTCCTTTATTCTCGATGAAGTAGCGAACAATCTGGACACAGCCAAAACCCAAGTTAAGCTCAAATTGTCTACAATGTCATCCAAGAAAACAACTGTACCATGTACAAAACTTGAAGCTTTGCAAATAAGAGGATTGTTTTCCGAAAAGAAACTCACTGTGCCAGTTGCCTACACACGTGATTTTATACCTGCCAATCGTAGCCATATTCCTACTCCAGACACGGCAAGGTCATGGCCACATTTGGAGCATCTCACTGGACACATTGCTCCACCATTGGACTGTGAGATAGGACTCCTACTAGGCTACAACTGCACACAAGCCTTAATGCCCAGAGAAGTCATATGTGGTGAAGGAAGCCAGCCTTATGCCCAGAAAACAGATTTGGGCTGGAGCATCATAAGTTACTGTGACTCAAGTGACGCAGGCAGCGATGTAATTGGAGTAAGTCATCGCATCACTGTAAAGCAAGTAATACCAGAGACTGAGCCAACCACAAAGCTAAAGAATAAAGTTCATTATATCTGCAAGACACAAATAAAAGAAGTAACAGGTCCAGATGTAATCAAAGCACTTGAATCAGATTTTATAGAGAGAGCAGTGGAAGAGACGAGCATTTCACAAGAAGATGTCTGCTTCATAAGAAAGCTACAAGAAGGAATTACACAAAAGCAAGATGGACATTATGAAATGCCCCTGCCTTTCAAAAGTGACAGACCAAATCTTCCCAATAACATGTCAAGTGCTATGCAACGCTTAAGCAGTCTCAAACGCAGATTCATAAGGGATCAAAAGTACTACTCAGACTATACAAAGTTCATGGAGGACATTATTGCACGCGACGACGCAGAGAAAGTAGCAGAGAAGGAACTCTGTAATACCCCTGCCTGGTATATTCCCCACCATGGAGTATATCACCCTCAAAAACCCGGCAAGATCCGTGTAGTCTTTGACTGCTCTGCACAATATCAAGACACTTCGCTAAATGAACACCTGCTTACAGGGCCTGACCTAACAAACGCTTTGGTGGGAGTACTCTGTAGGTTCAGGAAGGGCTCAGTGGCTGTAATGTGTGACGTGGAGCGCATGTTTCACCAGTTCCATGTAACACCTCAAGACCAGGATTATTTACGCTTTCTATGGTGGGAGCATGGGGATCTAAGTGTTCTCCCCTCAGTCTTTCGCATGAAGGTTCACCTGTTTGGTGCAGCGTCTTCACCTGGTTGCGCCAATTTTGGTTTAAAACATCTAGCTGCACAAGGTGAGGGAAAGTTCTCTCCAACCACAGTGAAGTTCATTCAAAGAAACTTTTATGTAGATGATGGACTTGTAAGTGTTACATCAGACACAGAAGCAATAAAACTAGTCAAGGAAGCAAGAGAGCTGTGTAACACAGGAAAACTAAGATTACACAAGTTCGTATCAAACAGTGACAATGTGTTAAAGTCGCTGCCCAGAGAGGAGTGTGCTGACAGTATTAAAGATCTGGATCTAGCACTTGGAGAGCCACTGATGGAAAGAGCACTTGGTGTTCAGTGGTGTATTTCTTCTGATGAGTTTCAATTCAGAATAACTGTCAAAAAACACCCAATGACAAGAAGAGGAATCCTGTGGACAGTGGCGTCAGTGTATGATCCCCTGGGATTTGTGGCACCCTTCATCCTAAAAGGAAAACAAATCCTGCAACAGTTATATCAGGAGAATGTCGGATGGGACGAGCCTCTTTCGGATCAGCTCTACAGAGAGTGGAAATCCTGGCTTCTAGATCTTCAAAATTTGTCAAAGAGACAAATATATCAAAGAAACTAAAGGAATGCAAAGATGGAAGAATCAGGAAGGTGAAGCTGTTGATGAGTGACTCAACCTTGGATAAGGATGGAAAAAGGACTGTCAAGCCAGTGTATCTTGATAGACCAGTTCATAAAACTGTGTTGTTAGAGTAAATGCTAAAATGTAAATATATTTTATTGTAATGTTATATGTTTGAAGTGAAATCACAATAGGTTAGTGATTTGGTGGGAGTTTTACTGCCATAGTTTTAGTTTACATGTCTTATTTTGTATTATGCACATTCTTTTGTTATGACTCTTATTTTGAAAGGCAAAAGTAGGAAGTGCTTTCCAGCATGTTGCTAGGCAACCAAAGAAAGAAGTTGTACCGTACTGCTATGAAGACATGATATTAGCAAGTAGCTGTACAAAAGTAATTTAAGTTTAAGAAGTTCTTTATTACTCTCATTTCTACCTCAAAAGGAAGGGTCAGCCAGCGAGGTATTTATATGTTATATCATTTTTATGTCAAGATTGTATTCATGACACCGTCTCACTTAAGTTTATGTTGTATTTTTAGTTCGACGGTAGTGTTGGTGTCAGTGACAACGAAAGTGAAGTGTAATAAGAAGATTTACATTAAAACTGACTACACACTAGCAGTACAACGAATTCATTAATGCTGTAAAGAAGAGGTGGAAGTGACACTCCCCATTCCTACTTCTATGTCATCAAACATGTCGTTTATCATTATGGAGAAAAATAGAGGGCTAACTATACTCCCCTGCGGCGTCCCGTTCTCTATATAGTATTTGTTTGAGTAAACTTGTCCTATTCTTACCTGTATTTGTCTGTCAGACAGAAAATGTTTTACCCAATTAAACATTCGTCCTGTGATTCCCATTTTTTTCATTTTTATAAGTAGCCCCTCTCTCCACATCATGTCATACGCTTTCTCTACATCAAAAAACACAGCTACCACACTTTCTTTATTAATCTGGGCTTTCCTGATGTCATGTTCCAGACACAAGACTGGATCCATCGTGTTTCTTCCTTTTCTAAAACCACTTTGATAGTTGGTCAAATAACCTTTTTTCTCTATATAATATGCTAGTCTTTCATTTATCATTTTCTCCATAATTTTGCAGATGTTAGATGTTAAAGCTATTGGTCTGTAGTTTTCCGGTTTGGTATGATCTTTTCCTGGCTTCCGTAACGGTATGATCACTGCTTCTTTCCAAGACTGAGGCAGCTGTCCTTCTTCCCAGACTCTATTGAATAATTCTAAAATAATAGCTTTCGATGCTTCACTGAGATGTTTAATCATTACGTAACAAATCTGATCACGTCCTGGTGCTGATAGTTTACATTTTCGAAGTGCTCGGTTTAATTCAGTTTTGGAAAACGGTACATTTAATAAATCATTTTCTCCTTCCTCTTCCAAAAACTTTCTATTTTCTGATAAGGTTCTCTCTCGTCCTCTTTTTCCGTCATCACTAATATTATCGGAACTATGGATTTTAATAAAAGCTTTAACCATAATTTCCGCTTTGTCTGTATTTTCAACTGCAGTCACTTCTCCATCACTCAAAACTGGATACCCATACTCTTGCCTTACTCCATTCATTCTTTTAATCATCGACCACACTTTACCTAATGCCGTTTCCCTTCCCACTGAACTACAAAATCCCCTCCAACATTCTCGTTTCGTATTTTTTATGGTTCTTCTTACAATACTTTGTTGTTTTTTATATTCAAGGAGATTCTGAGTATTATGATTCTTTTTTAATCTCTTAAACGTCTTATTTCTCATCTTAATTGCTTTCTCACATTCCTTTGTCCACCATGGAACTATCTTTTTGTTACTCTTTCCTCCTTTCTTCATGATGGATTTGTTTGCTGCTTCTACAATAGATGAACAGAGTGACCTGTTTAATTCATCAATTTCTACATCCAAATCAATATTTGCCATTTCTCTGTCACACGTTCCCAAAAACGTTGCCCAATTAGCGGTAGTGAAATTCCATGCTTGTGCTCCCCGTGTATCATAATGTTGTATTTCTAACTCCAGTTTGGTTATTATGGGATGGTGATCACTTCCTATTGTGGTGTCGTTAAGAACTTGCCATGAACTGAGTCCTGCGAGTGTGTCTGAAACTAACGTGAGATCTATTGCTGATTCTGTTCCGGATGTGATATTTATTCTAGTGCTGCTTCCATCATTTAAACAAACTATATTCTTAAGCTCCATAATCTCCTCAATTATTAAACCATTGTGATCATCATGAGTACCCCATAATGTACTGTGCCCATTAAAATCACCACACCAAACTAATTTCCCATCTAAATGTGAAACGAGGTCATCCAGAGTGTCTATCGACAATATTTTACCCGGGTTGTAATAATTTATGATTTTGACATTCCCTATTTTTGTCCATGTTTCAATTATTATAAACTCTAAATCAGATCCTTTTGTTAATAATCTGTGTGAAATACCCTCTTTAATGAAAATAATACAACCACCTCCCCTACCCTCCTCTCGATCTCGCCTTATATTGGTATATCCCTTAATTACAAAATCTAATTTAGAATTGAGCCATGTTTCCTGGATGCAAATTATGTCCGGTTTGTTTGGGCTGTTTTTAATGAACCCTTTAAATTCTTGTCCGTTTGCTATTAAACTTCTGGCGTTCCACTGTAAGATGATCATACGACCCTCTCCCCTGTTGTTCCCGTTTTCCCATCTCCCCCAAGTGACTT
>JBBPBX010067103.1:0-19493 GCA_038048925.1 Garcialebias charrua
TCCTCAGTCTGAGCTGCTGTATTCAGCTCAGTCTTATACCATACCATACCATTTTATTTATAAAGCACTTTAAACAGGAACAAGTCCACACAAAGTGCTGATATAAATAGCACCCTCCCACAGTGGATCAACCAGTTGGCTGATGACAGCCTGAAACCAGCTGCTCACATGAACAAGGAGGACCATCAGCCTGACGATGGATCGTTAACACCCTGATGGTTGTTTGCTATTCACAGAGGGCTGAGTGATACTGGCAATAACAGCATTGTAAGTGGGGGACAGTTGAACCCAGAGGCCTCCACCTCCGTTTAATGATGGACGGTTTCTTTTCACAAAGATGGCCTCCTTTACTCCTCTCTCAAACCATTGTTCCTCTCTATCAAGGATGTGAACATCTTCATCCCTGAAAGAGTGACCGCTGGCCTGGAGATGAGTGTAGACTGCAGAGTCCTGACCTGATGATGTTGATCTTCTGTGCTGGGCCATCCTTTTGGCCAGTGGCTGTTTAGTTTCCCCGATATAAGACTGATCACAGCCCTCCTGACACTGAACAGCATACACAATATTACTCTGTTTGTGCCGGGGGACTGGATCTTTGGGATGAACCAGTCTTTGCCGTAATGTATTTTGGGGTTTAAAAGCCACTGGGTGGCTTGTATACCCCCCTCCCAGTGGCTTTTAAACCCCAAAATACATTACGGCAAAGACTGGTTCATCCCAAAGATCCAGTCCCCAGGCACAAACAGAGTAAATATCCTAAAGGATTTTCTTTTTCTATCAAATGTTTATTACATAGATAGGGGACGTATCAATGTGAAAGATTAGCAACAAAACTGACCTTTTTTCATTCAACCTTTATTTATACAGGATAGCCTCGTTGAGTTTAGTATCAAATTCTCTTTGTGGTATCCCTCATATCCAAAACTGTTCCATTGACCTCCAAATAAAATTTAAATTGTGTTTTTATCTCTCTTTAATTAGCTTCAAACTCACAATTCAGCTGTTTTTCCATAGTAAGAAATCCTTGTATTTTGAGATTATTTTTTATTGCATCATGAAACCACCAGGGGGCACTAAAAGTTATCTATTTGCATCTAAAAAAAAGTGGTCCTCTGGACATTCAAACATTCATTCAACCTTTATTTAGTCAGGTAAATCTTTTGAACCTCATGGGCTCATTTACGAAAGCGACCTGCTAACATTGTGGCATTTTGTTTTTTGAATGAGGACCAGAGGACCAGACTTTTAGCTTTTTTAGATTTAAGCTCACCATAAGATAGTAGTTAAACAGAACTTGTTTCCCCACAGAATCTATTGTTTTGGATCTTGTTCAAATTGAATTACTATTTCATTCATTTAACCTTTATTTAGGCAGGTTAATCCCATTGAGCCTCGAGGACTCATTTACAACAGAGACCTGGTTACAAACAAAGAATGATGACAACAGCAACGTAAGATTTTCCTTAGACAATCAAGAATAGACAATCATAAGAGAGGCATCCAGATTTTTTTTTACAAGTTAAAACAAAAATGTCAAAGCATCAAAACAGACAAATTATAAGTCTGATGTATAAAATCAAAAACAGGAACATATCTGCATTGGTTTTTGCCAGGATTCCAACAGATTCTTAAAGCCATTTAGAGAGGTCAAGATCGAGCTCTTCAGATCTTTTTGTTAGATAATCCAAAAAACAGGAGTGGAGTAGGAGAATACCCTTTTGCCAAGCTCAGTTCTCACTGATGGAACACTGCAGGTAATCATGTCCTGAGAGCGCACTTTGTATATATATATATATATATATATATATATATATATATATATATATACTGTTACTCCAAAACTCCCTCCTAAACAATTTAAATTTAAATACTGTATACAATATTTTAAATAAACAATCCATACAGCATGTGTTGTTTATGTAAAATATTGTATATACTGTACAGTAGTATTAAAATTTAAATTGTTTATTTAAGAAGGGAGTCCGCCTTTAGCGGACAACATAGGAACTGCAGATTTTTAAGAAAATAGCGTTTATTCTTTTTATAATAATTCAGATTAATCTGCGGGCCAACTAAAACCCCCTGGCGGGCCGGATGCGGCCCATGGGCCGCATGTTTGACACCCCTGCTGTAGCTGCACTCACGCAGAGACATGTAGGAGGAGATGTATGAGGGCAGCAGACCAAGAAGTGATTTAAAGATGAAAATGTACCAGTGGAAGAGTCTGCCATGTACACTGTATTTCTCTCAGTAAAACTGTTCCAATATGTAGCAACCCGTTTGTTTTTAGCTCAATTAGCATATGCTCATGTGTACGTAAGCCATTTTATTGAAAATGGACACACTAATTTTTCTTTAAATCACCTGTGTAGGAGTCCAACGCCTCCACAGAAGATCCCTCGTGTTCAGGACACCAAACTTGGAAGATGGGCATTCCCATTGCCTCAGGATGGTAAGTACCGGTATTGATCAGTTAGCAGTGAGACACTTGAAAAAATTATCAACCAGCTACCTTGCTGTTGGAGAGATAACTATTTTAATCAAGAAATGTGTGTTTTTGTTTTGCTTTTTCCATCAGTGTTTCAGCGAAAAGTATTCAACTTCTTTACTGAGCTCCAAGAGGATGGAGGATTTTGCGAGAGAGGGGCGCCTCTGTCTCCAAAACATTTGCTGAGCTTCAGAACAAAGTCCATCGCAGAGTGCCCAGTGAGAAATGCAACCTTAGGCTGACCTTCTTCTTCTGGCTTTTCCCTTTTCAGGGGTCACCACAGCGAGTCATCCTCATCCACCTCACTCTGTCCTCTGCATCCTCTGTCCTCACTCCAACTACTTCCATGTCCTCTCTAACTGCATCCATACATCTCCTCTTCTTCTCCTCTTTGTGTGTGTGTGTGTGTGTGTGTGTGTGTGTGTGTGTGGGGGGGGGGTGTTAATAAAAAAATAAAAAATAAATTTAAAGTCATGGTCAGTTTTTTTATGTCTGATGTTTGCATTACCGTAGTAGTTCTGAAGATACAAACCACTGTGTATTTACTAGACTGCTTTTGGTCCAGCTTGTGATTTGTACATCATGATGTTGGTACATAAATCTAAATTAAAGACTAATGTTGATGTAGAAAACTGGGTGATGTTAAAATGTAAAGATGTTAGAAGCCAACTATTTGTATTGCAGATTTAAAACAAATGTAGTTATATAAAGTGCTTCACATATTAAAAATAAAAAATAAATGGAGGGTTAGGGTAAAAAAAAAACAACTACCGGTAACCATTGGTGTTTTACATGGTCTACCTACATGCAAACCTGTATTTTCAGGCAGAGTATATCATATTCCCAAATATGCATGAATTTGCATGAATGAAAAATCCTTAAATATCCGAATGACATCTGCAACGACGTGATACGCCAAAGATCTGCTGGAACTCTTGAGGGATCGCATATTTCCAGGTACTTCACAGATAAAAATCCATAAATATACGACTGACATCTTAAACGTGATACGTCAAAGATCTGCTGGATCTCTGAGAAATCGCATACTTCAGAGATACTTCACAGATAAAAATCCATAAATATACGACTGACATCTTCATCGTGATACGTCAAAGATCTGCTGGATCTCTGAGAAATCGCATACTTCAGAGATACTTCACAGATAAAAATCCATAAATATACGACTGACATCTTAAACGTGATACGTCAAAGATCTGCTGGATCTCTGAGAAATCGCATACTTCAGAGATACTTCACAGATAAAAATCCATAAATATACGACTGACATCTTCATCGTGATACGTCAAAGATCTGCTGGATCTCTGAGAAATCGCATACTTCACAGATAAAAATCCATAAATATACGACTGACATCTTAAACGTGATACGTCAAAGATCTGCTGGATCTCTGAGAAATCGCATACTTCAGAGATACTTCACAGATAAAAATCCATAAATATACGACTGACATCTTCATCGTGATACGTCAAAGATCTGCTGGATCTCTGAGAAATCGCATACTTCACAGATAAAAATCCATAAATATACGACTGACATCTTAAACGTGATACGTCAAAGATCTGCTGGATCTCTGAGAAATCGCATACTTCAGAGATACTTCACAGATAAAAATCCATAAATATACGACTGACATCTTCATCGTGATACGTCAAAGATCTGCTGGATCTCTGAGAAATCGCATACTTCACAGATAAAAATCCATAAATATACGACTGACATCTTAAACGTGATACGTCAAAGATCTGCTGGATCTCTGAGAAATCGCATACTTCAGAGATACTTCACAGATAAAAATCCATAAATATACGACTGACATCTTCAACGTGATACGTCAAAGATCTGCTGGATCTCTGAGAAATCGCATACTTCAGAGATACTTCACAGATAAAAATCCATAAATATACGACTGACATCTTCATCGTGATACGTCAAAGATCTGCTGGATCTCTGAGAAATCGCATACTTCACAGATACTTCACAGATAAAAATCCATAAATATACGACTGACATCTGTCACGTATACGTAAATATAAACAATCATACGTCATATATGCGGCAAGTATCCGAAGAGATGTAAGCAGTAATCCCGAGGGATAACAGAGCCACATATTTCTGGATCTGCAGCAGATAAAGTATCCGGATTTTGTGATTTTTTAAGGATCAATAAAGTTCGGATCTGTTCGTATCCGGGAATATCCGAAACTGGATTTTCCGAGGATGCGATACGGAAATTCCCGGAAATTGTCCGTATATGTGAAGGATGCGGAGATATACCACATCTGATACTCCCGTATATCTATGGTTTTTGTGCAGTGATGGGCAGCTTATACAACTGGAAAGAACAGTATATGCTCTCATCCAAACATATTTTGTTTTCTTTTTCCAGGAAAACCATTCTAAACCTAACCACCAGCACATTAAATGGGACAATATTCCCCTCTTATAAACTCCAGCAATGGTCTCCTCAGTATGGACGTTTGCAGACTGCTGGTGAAAGCAGAGTGGATGCTTTGGCCCAGTCAAAACTGATTTGACATGTGTTGCTTCCATCAAATTAAGGATTACCCTTTTATTGTTGTTATTGTTTAAAATAGGTAGTTTTAAGTATCTGCTTACTATGTTCCATTGGGAGTAAAAGATGGGGTCGAGGTTTGCAAATCTTTGCTTTTTGTTGATATCGTCAGAATGAGAAAAATCTTCCTTCACATGCATATAATTCAAGTTAGGTCGTCTTTTATTGACTTGCATGTTGTGTTCTCTCATTAATGACCTTTAGTGGAGGGTATCCACATCCTCTCATCTACTTTTTAGTTTGTGTCAGGCGTCTTTTCCTTCAGAACCATGGCAGCCCTGTCTGTTCTATTGCAGCTCTTTGTGTTTATCAGCTGTGTGTGTGTGTGTCAGCCTTTTGTTAAGGTCTGCCAAAGAACAGGTTGTTCTCTCCCTTCTTCTCTGCCTTTGTGTCTATTTCCTGCCAGATGCTGGATCGGGAGCATTAACAAGACAACCCTGAAAATGAAAGTGCAAACGCTCGGTGATACATCATCCCTCGCCAGCTGCTCAGTGCTTGGAAGTCTCTCCGCCAATCGCCGGGCAGGACCACAGGAAGTTGCCATCTGTGGGTGCCATAGTGACGGAGTTTGTGGATGTGCGATGAAGCTGATGTGTTATCTGGAAGAGAGCGAAAGGAAAAAAAAAAACAAGAATGATTCAGAAGGAGAGCCAGGAGGTGTGAGGATGGACACAGAGAGAAGGAAGTGAGAAACACCTGGAAGACAAAGAACATTAAAGGAAGGGTAGATGAGAAGAATTGAGGCCTTTGCACCTGCTCTCTGTGGGAAATATTCCTGCTATCAGCATGTGCTTCTGAAGGCCCATCAGGATGATCTGTTCTGTCCCAGCCCCCAATCATCTTTTTTTCCAAGCTTTAAATGTTTTCTTTAAACCTGAGCAGGACATAATGTACTGTACAGAACTTTAAAACTGAATCCACATGGACATTTGTAATCAGACATTTTGGAAGCAATACACCATCCTTTCATTAGAAATCTGTTTGCCAGAAGAGGGAACCAGAGTGCTTTAGGAAATTGCACGAGTTCTTTGTCAACACCCTTAATCTCCTATATGTCAAAGTGCTGACGGACAAATGAAGTCTGGTCTTGACTCGTTTTAGACAGTTTTAAAAGGCGATGTCAAAAGAAATGGGAAAATGAGCTGTAAGTTAATGAATCAAAATCATTGACATTCTCACATTTTATACACTTTTTAGAGAATTTAAACACTAGGGTACACCTCTAACCTTTTCTGTACCTTGTGAGCTTCTGATGAGCTTGTCTCCAGATTTGTCATGTTGCGGTGACAGGCGTCCATCAAACAAAGTAAACACCTCTAATAGTCACTGTTTAAGATGTATGCCATTCTTGCACATGCATCTTGCAGAGCTGTGACTGTGACCCGAGGCTGTTGTACATCAGCCAATGGCTGACACTAGAGGACAGCGTTCCAACCTCTGATATATTTTATCTCGGCGTGTATTAGTACTTCACAATATCCCCTGGGCGTATGACACCTCTTAGCTCTCATTAGCTTCCTGTGGTTCAACAAGATTGGTTCTGTTTGGTTGTTCCAAAAAAAAAAAAAAAGGCAGGGCCTGTGTTTGCTCTCAAAATTATTTAATTGATTATGATTCCATTGTCAAGCCATCCCTACATCCATGAGGTTTACTTCAGGCAGTTGTTATCCACCTGATGAAACACATGAATATCTAGAAAAGATCAAAGCAGGACATTGTAAATTTGTACATGAACTGCAAATACTTTTCTGAATAATACTTTGATCCAGAGGGAGAAGTCACAGATTATATTGTTACATTTTTACACTAAAGGCCTAGCATTCCTTGAAGGATTACCGGTATATGTTGACTGCTCTTCATGTCAGAGTTGAAGAAGATGTTTTTTTATGGATTTGTGGCCATTCAAACCTTAAAAATGACATTAGTTGCAGTTTTCTGTGGTATCTCAAAAAGTCACACTCAAAGTATGTGTTGTAAATAAACGCCCACATGAAATATGAGTTGGTTATCTGTAAACGGGACAATCTAAATGGGCTGTGGTGGCCATGTTAAACTGGACTGACACCAAAAGTAAACCAGTTGTAGAAGAGCATCATGTGATTTCTCAGCTTCGTTCTCTCCAAATTTGAGCTGAATATTTGTAAAACTGGTTGAATCACAGGCATTTTTTTGTTTTATAGGATTGTGTGGTCATGGCAGCCATCTTGAAAGGTACTGACTGCAAATGCTAATCGAATACTTTCTTTAAGTTTCAGTAAAATCCAATCAGTGTTTGAAAAGATATTTTGTTAACAGACGCATGCAAGCTCACACAGACATGGGCAAAAATATCATTGTTCACTTTCTCTCACTTTAACTTCTTTTTTATATTTATTCCTCCACTACTATACTCCTATTTTCCTGTCTGTAAATATTTTTACCTCTGTTCCTCTCACCACCTGTATCCCTCCCCGTCTCCCCTCTTTTTTTGTTGTTTTTGTTGTTACCAGTTTTATCTGGGTGAAGTTAGCCCGGAGTCTTTCACCTGAGCCTCCTTACCTCAACTCTGAAAGGCCTGCTGGGAGATCACGTCTGCCAAGTGAGAGTAACAGTTGTTAATGGCCGCAGGAAAGCTCAACAAACTGGTTTCTGTCATGACGACATACCTGCGAACAGTGAACACCTGAGGGTCGGGCTTTGCAGTGAATGGATGATTAAAGGCACTTCAAGAAGTCACTGCTGAGATAAATCAAACAGAAAACGTGTTTACCAAAGTTCAGCTAAAGTGTGATTCAATTCAAATTGACATTTGTTTGGACAAACAACTTCTTTTTGCAGTTCACATATTGAGAATTTAATTACCATAAAGCTGCAGTACAGGAGAAATCTGCAAATTTGCCACGTTTGTGAAGAGTGCTGATTTAATCACCAGCCCACTGCTCTTTATGTAACGTCAGTCATGCATCTTTTTAGTCACTGGCAGCTGATGTGGGTTTGATTAGCGGGACTGGAATTGTCAGAGATGACGTTCTGTGCTGAGCCCCTACTGCTCCTTCTACCACTACAGCTTCCAGCAATGCACCTGTTCCCTCAACCTGCTCAGTCCTCACTTACACACACACGCACACACACATAGAGCGAGCGAGAGAGAGATGTCGGTGCCTGTGGTTTTCAACTTTGCTTTCCCTCATTAAAGACTCAGTGCGTTCTGACAGGTTTTGACAGTGAATGTTTCTACATAGATCCAGACTTGGTGATGGATATGCAGCAGCTTGTTTAAGACTGCTGCTCCAATGTGTCCCTCATGGCTGATGACAATAGGTGGCTCTCTGAGTGACAAACAGGGCTGATGAATACTTGCAGAACTGAAAATGGTGAGAGAGAGAGAACTCCCTAAACAACCTTAAGAGAAATAGGGTTTGATTTTGACCAGACTGATGAGGTAGCATCTAGTTTAAGTGGAGCCAAGAACAAAAGGCTCTTTCATAACACAGTTCTGGGACATTGTCGCATAGGCCCGTCCATCTTTATGCTCCTTTAAGCCGTTCATGAATCACAGATGGAGCAAGCCACATCCAGTTTACAGAAATGAAGCATCACGGGGAAAAAAAAAGGTAAATGGACTGTACTTGTATAGCACCTTTCTATCTAATCAAGATGCTCAAAGCTCTTTACACTACAATCTGTGCCCTCATTCACCAATTCATACAGCACTCTACTAGATCTATACAAAGACTACGGTAATCAGTGCTTTACCACATTCATACACTGATGGGCATGACCAGTGACTGCTAAAACAGTTGCTAAGATTTTCCAGCTTTTGCAACCTGCTTTTGACATCATCCAGTCCGATGTGTTCTGTCTCAAACTGGTGCTAAACGCGAACAAAATCAAAGACGTTTTGATTTCAAACAGGAAGTCGTCCCAGCAGTCCTTTCCTCGATTTTATCTTCAAACTGTGTTCCTTTTGAGTTTGTCGATTCCTAAAAGTACTTGGGTATTTAGGTCAATTCGCATCTCTCTTTTAAGCTCCACGTCAAAAACTTGGTAAGGAAACTGAAAGTTAAACTGGGTTTCTTTTTCAGAAACAGATCCTGTCTGACTCTGAATGCTAGGAAACACCTTGTATCTGTGACTTTCCTTCCCTCCACTGACTATGGTGACATCATGAATGCACCTACAAGCACCTTGCTTGGATGCTGTCCATCATGGTGCACTAAGATTCATATCTGGCAGTAACTATCATACCCATCACTGCACCCTGTATTCACTGGTTAACTAGTCACCATTAACTTCACGTAGACTTTCTCATTGGTATATTTTCACAACCTTGCCCCTCCTTATCTATCTGACCTCCTACAAATCTCCATCCCATCACGCTCTCTCAGATCCTCCTCTTCGCTACATCTCCATGTACCCTCTGCCCGCCTCTCCACCATGGGGAGCAGGGCCTTCACCTGCTCTGCCCCTCACCTCTGGAACGCTCTACCGCCAGACCTTCGAAACACCACCTCCCTTTCTCTGTTCAAGACAGCCCTGAAAACACATCTCTTTAGACTAGCTTATCATTAACTTTACTAAATGTATTTTTATTATTTTGCATTTTATAATCTTTATGTATTTTATATTTCAATTTGTCACTGATAATGTTTGAACTGTATTGGTTTGTTAAGTGTCCTTGGGTGTCCTGAAAGGCGCTTTTAAATAAAATCATGATTATTATGATTATTATATTATTATATTCAGAAATGATTGTGTTGTAACAGTTTTACTTAAACTTTCATCTTCACTTCTTGGTCTGTTGCCTTCATACATCTCCTCCTACGTGTCACTACGTGAGTGCAGCTACAGTGTACGCTCTGAGGACATTATTACATGCAGTGTTCCCTCTGTGAGGACTGAACTAGGCAAAAGGGTCTTCTCCTACTCCGCTTCTGTTTCCTGGAACATCCTGCAAAAAAAAATTAGGAGCTCTGGACCTTGACCTCTCTTCAAACATTTAAGTTCATGGAAAAAACCAGTGCAGACATGTTCCTGTTTTTCGTATTTTATATCACTTTACAATCTATCAGCAGTGGTTTTTGAGTCGTTTTTTTATTTATATAATTTTCTTCCATTTATTTTTTTCAGTTTATGTTATTTCTTTTATGACTGTCTACTGTTGTCATCACCCTTTGTAAAAAACTGGTCTCTCTGGTAGAAGAGTCCTCGAGGCTCTATGAGACTAACCTGTATAAATAAAGGTTGAATGGATGAATGATGGGACACACATCAGAGACAATTAGGGGCTCAGTGTCAAGCCCAGGGACACTTCGGCATGTAACTGCTGGTGGAATCGAACCCACAGCTTTCGCAATGGCGGACAACTGTTCTAACCTAATCTTCTTCTGGCTCTCGGCAAAGCAAGTTGCATATCTTTTTGCTCCTACCCTCCCTAAGTTTTCCTCCTCCCTGCTTGCTTTTTGTCTCGTCTGTGACTCTTCAGCGCTCACTCGAACCAATTTGCGATGGATTTAATAAATTGGGCTGTTTCATCTATAGATAAGATTTTTTCCACGAAGCGGACCGGGCCAGGAGAAGCGGTCTGCCCCTCTGACACGCACGCTGTCGGATACATGATGGACTCGTGGGGACAGTGGCAACCCATGTGTTTGACCGTCCTGTCTGTCGAAGACGTGGAAGATTTGTGGATTATTGGGATATTGGTGGCAGCTGCTCTGTTTTTTGGCGTAAGCGGAGCTGTCTGCTACTGGAAGATCAGGAAAGCTTCGGCGGCTATCGGCGCGCTGGCCAAACTTCCTGATCAGCAAGATTCTCTGATCCGGGCTGTGAGCTCCTCATCCCAGCTGTTGTACGAACTGAATCGCACGATAGGAGCGGCGGTAGACCACCGCGGACCTGCGGTGCGCTTTGGAACTCGTTTACAGCCGCCCGGCCTCAATCAGGGCACAGATGGGGGTTTGTAGTTCGGAACCTCATATGATTCGGCGACTTTGGACCTGAACAGCACCTGGACTTGGAAGGCTGCAGTCAAAAAGAACACTGTGGCCTGGATTGAAGATAAACAAAAACTATCTAATCTGGTTTCTGCACACGACCTTGAAAAGAAGGCTGTCTGGAAACTATTCTCCTGGAGTGAAGCTGAGAGACCTTGCTGACCCCCCCCCCCCCCAGAGATCTCTGTGGGTGTGCTCGGAGGCGCCAAGCTGAACAACTGCTGAACTGTGCTATCTGAATGTTGCTCACAGACTCTTTGATCTCCTTGCATGTCGTCAAAACTGCAACAATGTCTTGTCTGGGTGTGCTTATTGCTGATAGAGTTTTTGGGACTTTATCATAGAGTGTCTTAAGGCAATCTTTGATAGATTCTTTTTTTGAATATCACAAATGATACCTATTGTGTTTTTCCTTTTTCCATATCTGTTTGACCTTCATCCGGAGACGGATGAGAGCGGCCGCGCAGAAGAACATGTCATGTGTTTGAATATGCTGCAGCTTTGCATACTCTCCCTCTTCTGGACGACTGTGTATACATCATCACGTTGTATCGGTCAGCTGGTGCAATGTTAATAAAAATCTCTTGTATCTTGTATCTTGTAACCACTCAGCCACAGCCGCCCAAAAAAGAAGCGTGGAAAAAATCTGACGTGGAACACTTTGCATTAAATGTGTGATGGACGTCTGTCTCATGTTGTTTGGAAAAACATGAATAAAGTTTAGGGATCCTTTTTGTGGTTAACTAATTTTTCAAACAAAGTTACTGTGCCTCACCATCAATATTCCCTTCGTACTAAAATATGTTTGTTGTTGTTTAATCCCGAGACTGGATGGTCTCACAGACCATATCTAATCACTTCATCACATTAATGGTCTGCGCATCAGCTTACTTTTTCACATCGGCCGTTTCGCCTCTGTTACTATACCTCGCTTTGCAAGAGCAGATTAGTGGTAAACTGGCTCCAGTCCCCCGCACTGCGTTGGCATATTCAAAAGTCCCACAGAGGTGACCAGAAGGTGTTTAAAGGTAAGGTTACACCTTACAAGACTTTAAGACAAAGGATCTCGCAAATATGATTGAAGACTATTTATAGCCAAAGAGAGGTCGACTAAAAAAGTTAATCAGTTTTAAATGTATATCTAATCATTACTTTCTGCAAGTCAGTGGTTCATGAAATATTTTGCTAACAGTCAAATTGGGTTTAGTAGGTTTAACTCCAACAGTTGACTCCGATGTTTTAGGCTAGGACCATGTGCATTATGTAGCGCTCAGAGTACGTGTTGCAGATGACTCTCAGCTACTATTACTCAAAGTTTGGCTCAGTATTTGTAAAGTTGACTACCAGTAAATTGTAGCCAATATGAATTTTTCTAAGGCTGATTAACACGATTATCATGTTGACCTCAAAAGATAATCAGTTGTAGATGCATATCTGATGCTTAAATTCTAAAGTTTAATTAAAGTCCATATTTGGATTCGTGAGATATTTTGCTAACAGCCGTTCAAACAAGCATATGAGCACAAGGCAAAAACATTGCCGTCTGCCTGTTGCTGTCAGGCAATTAAACATTTTTTAGTTATCTATGTGAATGCTATTTTATAAACCTTTACATTGTCATCAATCATATCGCAGTTATTTACATGGCATGCTTTATGTCTCATCCATCCATCTATCCATCCATCTTCTTCCTCTTATCCGGGGTCGGGTCGCGGGGGTAGCAGCCTAAGTAGGGAGGCCCAGACTTCCCTCTCCCCAGCCACTTGGAGCAGCTCCTCCGGGGGAATCCCAAGGCGTTCCCAGGCCAGCCGAGAAACATGGTCCCTCCAGCGCGTCCTGGGTCTTCCTCTGGGTCTCCTCCCCGTGGGACATGCTCGGAACACCTCACCAGGGAGGCTTTATGTCTCATCTTTGGTGCAAATGAAAAAATATTTCTTGTGAGACAAACATTTAAAGTCAATCCTGTCAGGAATAAATAAACTGAAGCTGTTCAAAAGAGCTATTTATTTCAGGTAAGATATTGATTGCTCACAATCTTTCCATTGAATCCCATAATTTTTATTTATTTTTAATCTGAACCATCACTTTAAGTTTATATGTGCATTTTGACATTTCCAATTATCTTAGTTTTTTAATGAATACTGTACAACCCAACGATTTATGTTCTTCACCCCTCCTTTTCAGCACATATTCCTTTGCCTCCTTCGCCTTCGGTCTGTAAATTAGCTCCTCAATGCTGCTGTTATTATTGCTTGAGTGTGCAGTCTTTTTAACACGCTCTGGCATTCACTCCTCTCGTGTGCCCTCTGTCAACGGTAAACTTTCGAAAAAGCAAGCTTAACAGGCCGTGAAAGGGCGGCACAGATGGTTACATCCTAGGTGGTAATTATCAACCACTTCTTCCCAACAAAAAAAAAAGAAGAAGAAAAAAGAAAAGAAAAACAACAAGTGAAGGTGTTGCAGACAGGTCAACTGATGCCGCTGACAAGTTCGTGCATGAACTATCTGGCAAAGAGCGCACAGCAGAGTACAGCGGAGGGCCTTCTGGAGTCCAGACAGCACGTTGACAGAGTCACAGGTCAGCGCAGCCATAAGAGGATGATTTTTGGCTTCAGTGCACATCAACCTGAGGGAGATCTATATTAACACACAGTTCCAGTTGACTGGAATGATCAGGGTTTTTTTTTAATACCTTTTTCAAATAAAGTTGTTAAGCCGCATTCTAACATGATAGTTCCAACGAGGTGAAAAAGCAATTGTGTTTGCAATGTTGAAACCAATCGAGAGGCCATTTTGAAATATTACCCACTTATTTTGCTTTGCATTTATTAAAATTAAAGCTGATGGCTAATTTGAATCCTCCTTAACTTGGAAAAAAACATTTACACAGTCCAAGGTGATAGCTGAGGCTCCCCCCCCCCCCTTACGAAAGAAGTGGTCCGCCACATGCAAAAATATGTAAATGCCGCCCATATTAGAATCTTTGTCTGGCTGTCATTCTCACATGGGGCACATCAAAGCCATATGACCTGATTTTGCACCTGCTGTTTAATTAAATTTACAACACAGACACAGTCTCCACTCCCGGTGATATACAAATCTGGCTTTATTACCAGGGCGCTGTAATTTACAAGGCAATTTACTGCTGGGCGGTAATGGTGCCTTGGCAAAGCGTTTCCTCCGAAAAGATACAGAAGCGTGCACAACAACAAGTTAGCTCGAAGATGGGCGCAGGAATGCGGGGATCCCATTGAAACTGTGGCCACGCCACGACACAAGCAAAGGTATGCAGAGATCAGCAAATCTTCAGTTTGATGGTACATCAGTGCTTTAACCTTAAATCTACAAAAGTTAATATGAGTTTTACTCATTTTTGTGTTTCCTAATAGCTGCGGTGGCCATTTTTAATTGGATAGACACCAAAAACTAATCAAAGATGCTCATTGTTACGTTCTCGTTTTCTTTAAAATCTATCCTTTGGTTCATGAGACTTTTTGCTAACACAACCAGCACAAACATTATCACCTGCTTTTTGGCTGCTGGTGATAATGATTAAATAGCACTTTGATTTGTCAGAACCAACCGATTTGATTGTGGAATCTGTTGCAAATTACATTTTTCATATCGGCCGTGTCATGCGGTGCACGTAAAATATCAACCCTGCAGAGGATCTTTATGGTTTTCTGTTGCAAGTTTTGTGTTTATTTTTCATATTTTCATGAGGTCACTGAGTACAACTTTTGACTTTATCATAAATAATGATAACCTGTAATGATCATAACTTCAGAAGATCCACGTCTGTCATTTAGGCTCTTGTTACATTGAGGCATTCCAAATGCAGTACAAAAGTACATTTAAACATGTGCACGTGAACCAATGTGTGCATTTCTGTTCGCATGTAAATCTGAGATATGGTCCTGGTTGCAGCAGAGTGTGCGTTGCAGGCAATCCATAATAGATGATGAAATTTGGCAAGCCGTCCAGCCTTATGGTCTTTTCCTCCTCCTGCAGCTGCTTGTTTTCCCAGAACTCATCTGTGCTGCTGACCACGAGTTGTGTGCGCATGTGTATTGGAGGGAGAGAGAAACCGAGTCCGTATGTCACTGTCTTTGCCCACGAGCGCTCCACGAGCATCTTTCCATTCCTCAATATGTCAGACATGAATATGAAAACGGGCAACTTTTTCATCACTCATCCACCATGTGCACATATGGCTGCAGAGCTGATGGTGAATGTCAGAATTGAGTGGAAAAGCCAAGGAGCAGTTTCAAAGTGACAAAGCAGTCCAGACGATAAATCTGAGTCACTCTTTGGCAACAAACACAGTTATTTCCTGTTCTCAGCCTAATGTTGAATTACAACATTTCATACACAACAGGATAATGTGTTTAACTATATGCAATAATGAAGAGTAAATGGTAAATGGGCTAGTAGCGTATTTCTATCTGATCAAGATACTCAAATCTCTTTACACTACAATCTGTGTCCTCATTTACCCATTCATACAGCACTCTACTAGATCTGTACAAAGCTAATTGGACAAATCATTCTAAAGAGACTAATCAGTCACATCTCATGCATATACCAATGGAACACACATTGAAGGCAGTGAGGGGTTCAGTGTCTTGCTGGCATGTGACTGCTGGTAGAATCAAACCCCCAACCCTTCCGCTAGAAGACGACTGCTCTAACCACTCAGCAAAAGCCGTCCTTCACAGTTTTTGAAAGATGACTGGAAGGAATTCATATGTCCTGCCTTTTATGCCAGAGTTTTAGACCAAGCTCATTCAGAAATGATTGTGTTGTAACAGTTTTACTTAAACCTTGAAAATAACGCTATGCATACATCCAGAGGACCTGACTTAACATTTTTTTTTTTTTTTCTACCTGGATTACTGGATGCATCAGGAAACGTTATGCACAGTTGTGCTGCTGTTAATGCCTCCCAGCTGCTACCACACTTTTTTTTAGCACATTTAAAAAAATTGACTGAATTATAGCAGTTTTTGTGCTCCATGAGCTCAGTTAGCAACTAACTTGAATTGGGTTGGCTCCAAAAGATAATTAGATTTAGACGTGCTTATGGTTATTTATACTTCGTAAAAATGTAAAAAGTTTTGTTGAAATTCACGCAGTGGGTTGTGAGATACTATGTTAACACACAGGCAGGTGACTATAAATACGTAACGATTAACGGAATACCCAGAGAATATGGACTCAGCAAAAGTTTAACAGTGTTTATTTACGTGCAGGGGGAGGGGTTGGAACACTGGAGGACAAGGAGAAGGTTTAATATGAGTAACTTGAGAGATGATGAATGAAAATGCTTCTCTTTCTTACAGAAGGATTTGTGGTTTGTTCAGGGAGCAGGTGATCCAGTGGTTCCAGAGTGAAGGGATGACGTTCGAGGAGAGTTCCAGGTTGATGTAGGCAAATGGCTGGAAGGTGAGGAGACAGCTGAAGAAGTCACATGGGAGCTCGAGGTTGTACAGTGGAAGTGGGCGGCCGTGGCGTAGTGGTAATGGCAGTCGTCCCGCGATCGGAAGGTTGGCGGTTTGAATCCCGGTTCCCCACACCATGCGTCGTTGTGTCCTTGGGCAAGACACTTAACCCCGAGTTGCTCCCGGTAGGACTGGAAAGCACCTTGCATGGTAGTCTGCCACTACCGGTGTATGAATGTGTGTAGCACTTTGAGATTTTCACTAATGAAAAGTGTGTTATAAATTGAATTCATTATTATTATTGTTATAAGTCCAAGGACAAGCAGGCAACAGAAGCAAAAGTTGAAAACATGAAGGAGTACAAAGTACAAAGTAAGTTGATCTTTCATTAGATAATGCAAAGTGGTCAGAAACACACTTCTGTTAGGCATGTAATGCTCCTACGGCGACTGGAGGTCCTCTGTAGCCTTTTGTTCTCCTGCAGCTCATCTTGTGACTGCAGGAAGCTGAAAGAGTTGAACTCCCACAAAATATATATACTGTATATATATTTTTTAAAGAAAGCTCCTGTGTAATCTGGTATTGCTCCAAATGTGTTTGGAATAGGTTGCAGCTTCAACCATGCCATTTTTTAAATCCATAATTGTAAAACTCACTGAGTACTGTATTTGTTATTTTTTTGTGTGTGTTTTTAAGTTTAGGTGGCAGTGGAAGTCATTCTGAACTAAACTGACTCAAAACATAAAGCAATTCTAAATGTAGTCCCAAGGATTGTTCTCTGAAAGTTTCATTAACATTTGTGCAGTGGGTCATATGTTGCTAAGAAACACAGACAGACCTGAGCAAAGATATTATCGCCTACCAAAGTTTATGCTCAATAATCCAGGTATAGAATCCAACAGTGTTCATTCAGATCATCTGTACGGTTTATTTTTTTAAGCTGAGACATTTCGTCCTTCATCCAAAGGACTTCTTCAATCTGAGGAGCCACCAAACAAAACTGATTCCCACAACAAAAGCATACTCCGTCTAATATTATCATACACTTTTCACATTCGAGTGGCAAGCATTTAGAATACAAATTTTTTAACCCTCATAACTCCCAACCTTGTTGAGTTGTGATGGTCAGCAGCCCCCGCTAACCCCACCCCCCATCACATCTCTGCTCCTCGTGCTACGTTTCTGCCCATCCTGCCATACTCCTGCCGTCTTGCTCTTTGTTCTCCTGCTCACGTCACCGGCCTCCTCCTGCCATAGTTTCTGTTTCCCTGCTTTGTTTTGCCTGTCACCCATCTCTCAGCTCAAGCCTGCTCCTGTCACTCCAGGCCATGCCTCCCTTGCTCCTCCACAACAATCAGCCCTGAATCCACACACGTTATCTGCACTATTTAAGCTCCAGTCATCACTTCCTTGTTGCTAAATTATTATACCTTCCATGGTCCCTAAAATCAAGCCTTCATAGTTTCCTGTTTCATGCCACAGCTTGGATTACCTTGCCTTGTGTCGACCTCACGCCTGTACCACGAATTTGTCGCCTTGCTTGCCCCTTTACTGATTTTATCTTTGCTCTCGGACCACAGTAATGACTCGGCCCTCCTCCTTACAACTACGCTTATGGATCACAACTTGGCTCTGGTTTATGCTTTCTGCTTCCCTGTGAATGACCCCTGCTTCGATATCTGGAACTCGCTCTTGAACTTGCACCCCCCCGAACCATGTACAGTACCTCAGCTGCTCCACCAGTGACGTCATTGCTGCCACGCGCACGCTGACAGGTGACTCTCTCCCTCCAGCCTGTGAGGTCTTGTTCACTCAGCTGATCCTGCCTCCTCCATCCAGCACCTAAATCAGTGTTTTTCAACCTTTTTTGAGCCAAGGCACAGTGTTTTCATTGAAAAAATCACGAGGCACACCACCAACCAAAATTGTAAACAAAGATACTCTATATCCACCTATGTTAAATCATTCTTATCAAAGTGTCTTGAATAGGAATGAAATAAACACAAAAAATTATTTTTATCATATTTTATATTTCTTATTTCAAATTGCACTTAACATGTCTTCAAAAATACACCCAAACAGTGCCACAACAATGTCTTAAATTTAAAGAGGTAGTACAAAACTTCAAAGTGTTTTACAAACTTTCCGTAGAACTGTTGGATAGCTTCTCACCGCATACCAAGCACAACAGAGTCTGTGTCGTTGCGTCCCTGGTAAAAGTAAATCCAAACGAAATGTAACTCTCACTCTACTCGAGCTCACGGTATCTGCCTTCTTCTGATATCGGCTACTACACACCTTGGGGTGTCTATGAGTGCACACCTAATTCTCCAGCTCCCCGAGCGCTTTCTGGCTGCTCACTGCACCACCTGGTGGTGGTTGGGTTAAATGCAGAGACGAATTTCATCTGTGTATGGGAAACATACACAGATGACAGACAAACACATTATTATTATTATTATTATTATATCCACTTACAGTATACTAGGGCCTGCATCTGGGTCCGAATTTCGTCCAGGGACCAGATCGGAGTTAGTATTTTTTCTTTTCAAAAACTTTTCCATGACTGTCATAGTCTTGCTAGCAGCTAGCTAGAATGCAATGCTGTCACTGCTACATGTCACGTTCATGCATCACTACCATCATGAGCTGTGCAGCGCTTATACTGGCAGATAGAGACAAAGCCGAAAGCCGCGCACAGTTTAAGAGGAGAGCAAAGGAGAGGCACAAACATTTCAGCCGCGCGTTCAGTTTTATTTATTTATTTGTTTATTTTTCGGTGGAGAAGGTGAGACAAACGTGAGCCGTGCAGTAAGTGTGTGTGTGTGTGTGTGTGTGTGTGTGTGTGTGGAGACAAAGCCGCGCGCATTATAGGAGCCAGATAGAGTGGAGAGAAACATTTCAGCCCCGCGTTCAGTTTTATTTTTTTTCCGTCCGTGGGGAGGGTGAGACAGAAACGTGAGCCATGCGTGTTTGTGTGTGTGGTGGTGGTGGTG